>JBCAUJ010000046.1:1474694-1504065 GCA_038406275.1 Cataglyphis albicans
GACAGAGTAAGAGCAACCCTTCCGGTCGTTGACCTGTCTTAGGCCCACTGGTCAATTCGTTCGACTCCGAGACACTCGTTGTCTAGCGTCTATCTGGCGGAGTTAAATAGGTTACGCCCTCCCGCTGGCTCTTAGAGAGTCCGGACGTAACAATAGCAATTTTTTAAAAATTACAAATAGCGTTAAATTTAAAATTTCAAGCTTTATAAAATGCTTTCTTAATTTTTTGTTTACGATGATTTTTGGCGGAGTATCGATATTATTTCTAACAAATACAGTTTAGTTTCAAAATCATATAACTTATTAAAAAAAGAAAAATTTTTAAAAAAGCATTTTGTAGGCAAAATAGAAATGTTGTAATTTATGGAACATGAGATAAATTTTTTAAAAAAAATTTTTTTATCGAGTTGCAAAGTTGCCAAAAATACTAATTTAATTAGTATTTAATTAAATAGTATTTAATTAAATAGTAAGAAACAAAACAATGTATTCTTTTTTAAAGTACAGAACAAGGAAGATAAAAAATATTTTTTAAACTATCGAAAGCGCGTCAAAATTGAAACTCCAAGCTTTAAAATTTTTTTTTAATTTTGTGTACAATGATTTTTCGTCGAGTTTCATCGATTTGAAAATAGCTCAATTTTTAGAATATAAAAAGTGTTTCTTATTTTTTTTAGTAATATATTTTAATGCAATATGGGCACGTCAAATTTTTATACTTTGCTTCGATGTGTTTTATGCGACTTAGAGAGTTTACGAAAAATTGTCTTTCAAGTTATACATTTTGTAAGACATACTTTGCAAATTAGAGAAATTCTAAACACAAAACAATTGTGCTGTATATTGACGTATGACGCATATTGACGTATGAGTTTGTTCATTTTGCGGTTTATGTCAATGCGGCGTAGTGGAGTATACATGTACACATACTCTCTCCCTTCTCTCTTTCTCTCTCTCTCTCTCTCATTTATCATATGTAAAAGAGTATACAAAAGAATAATCAAATGTAAATAGTGTGAATGCCCCTTGATGGACAAAATCGCTTTGCGTGTGTGCGTGCGAGCATACGTACGTGAGTCTGAAACTTATCCGGGAAAAGTCTCGTTTGATATACGAATATCATTTCTCAGGATTGACAGCATCAATCTTATTCAAACTGGTCGCAATTGAAAGCTTGCATTCACATTATATTATAAAAGTGCAGTTAGATTTTTGATTCCGGCTCTAGTTCCTGAGATATTTTAATCGAAAGTTTATAAAAACCATTATAGACATAAAATTCCGGATAAGCTACTTGGTAGCGCCACAGTTCTTGTGCATAAGCAAAACTCTTGACAAGCCAGACAGATTTCTTTTATAATTAGTTGGCGTTTTTTTTATGAACTTGGCGTCGCGACGCTACCTCTTGATATTTTGGAACATAAAAATGGTATGTATAAACTATAACTATTGTCAATGATACAAACAATATAAAAAAATCAGTTTTGCAAATTTATCATTTTCTGTCAACATTTATAGCAATTTAAATAGTTATTGTAATTTGTGGGACAATGCAGAAATAATAGAAATACATAATATTGCGAAAACAACAAATGATGATATTTTCCATATTAAAAAATATTTTATTAAACGGTCACCGTTATATTTATGTCTGTGCGACTAATTTACTTAATATATATATTCTCAATGATTTAAGTGATCTCAAAATATAGTCGATTAATCTCATTAGTATTGTATTACCTTACATTGATGATAATACTTACGTATGTTTTCCAATCATACATAATTTAGATTAATATTATTATTTTTTTAATTGATAATTTTTAATTATATTTATGAAAATTTAGTTAAGTCTTACAATCACAATATGCATATTGTGTAATGATCATTGTGTAATTTGAGATAGCTTAACATATCACAATATGCATTGTGATTGTGAAGCTCAATAATTAAACTAACTTAATTATTAAGTTTCCATTATAACGTTTCTATTTTTATATTTATTATGAGTTTATATTTTAATTTATATTTTGTTTAATAATAATTATATGTGAATACAATGTATGAATACATGTATTAATAAATTTCTATTTATTTGATAATAATTATAAAATTAGTAAAATATTTATATATACATATACATCTATTTCCATTTCCAAGTTTTATATATAACTATATAATTTATTATATATTTTATTGAAATATATATATATATATATATATATATATATATACATATACATATAGGTACATATGTATATACGTATACATATATTTAAATAAATAATAATATTTTTAAGATGTTATTAATATAATAACCAATTAACAAATACATATATACACACACAATTTTAGTTAGTGAGAAACCAAAACCTAACATCAAAATAATGCTTGTTACCTGAATTGTCTAGGCGTCTAAAAATTAGAATTTACAAAATGCTTATTTTACCGGTAGTCCTTTATGACTGCGACGCGTGATCTCTTAGGTTACAAGACAAAAAGAAATTTAGGATATTCGAAAATAAAGTGCTTCAAAAAATCTTTGGTGCAAAACACGATGAAAAAACGGGCAAATGGAGAAAATTACACAATGCGAACTTACATCAATTATACAGTAGACTGCACATCATTATTAATGTCGTGAAATCGCGACGATTAAAATGGGCAGGTATGGAGGATAATCGAACAACATATAAAATATTTATTGGTAAACGCAGTGGTAAAAGATTTTTGGGTAGACTAAGACATAAATGAGAGGATAATATTAAAATGAATCTTAACGAGATAGGGTACGAGGGTCGCAAATGGAGGAAACTTGCTCGAGATCGGAAATATTGACGAGATTTAGTATTTGCGGTAATGAACTATCGAGTTCCTGACGTCACTTAATAATAATAACAATAATTTTTATTTAGAACTCTTCCACTTTAAATATATAATATTTCATGTTATTATATGTCAAAAATGTGATTCAGGAATAATTGTACATTTTTTGAGGATATATATTCATTAATTTATTTTATTTGTAATATTTTTAGCATTTATCAAATAAATTCGTTATTCTCACAAATTTATTTTTCCAAGCTTAAAAGTTTTTTTAAGTCAAATTTTAAGTTTCGAAGCTTTAAAAAGGTACCTTAAATTTTGATGGTTCAAAATTAACTTCGATACTTTGAATTTTTCGTAGCTTCAAATCTCAAATTCTCAACAAAAATCATATTTAATTTAAAAGTTAGAAGATTTAAGTAATATTTTTTTATATTTATTACCTGCACTATGCATAATATTTGTTGACCCACGACTGACAGGACTTCTAATTCAATACGATTAAACTCATCGAAGCAGGACCACGCGCCGCAGCTCACCAAACCCTTAAAAAATTTGCCCATATTCTTGTAGTCGAGACCTTCGGAACAGTTGAATACTATACATTGCACAGCAATAATTCGACTCAAGTCCTTGGTTGTTTCAGTTTTGCCAGTTCCTGCTGGACCCTCAGGTGAACCATTCAGATGCAAAGAATATGCACCGATTAACGTACGATAACATCTTTGGTTCATTCAACAATAATTTGAATTAGTATGAATGTACATATTAATATTTTATTGTGTTTTTTTAGATTTCTATGTTTTTTTTTCTAAATTATTCATAGACTTTTTGTGTTTCGGATTTTTTTATTATTCATATAAGATTTATTGGAGATTATTTTATTATGTGATGATATTAGAAAAAGTAATAAGTCATAAGAAAATAAATTAAAAATATGAATAATAATATTTTTAACAATAATGCTTTTCTATTAAGTTCCATTTTGAAAAATATTGATTTAAGAAAAAAATAGCACAATTTAAAATATCTTTCATAATTTTTGAATTTATATACACTTCTAAAAAAAAAGTAAATATTCACATAAAATCATCTTCAAAAGTCAACCTGTGACCTTGACATATACTGTCAAAGTCATAACCCTGAATAATATATTTAAAAAATCATTGCTCGCTGTTTATTAAAAAGTTATTAACAAATGAATTTCCATGAATTATATGTAATTTTTAGACAATATGTATGTTTTATAATATAAATCTCTAAAACTTAAAGATAAAATTAAATTTAAAAAATAAAGTAAAACTTAAGATTAAATTTTGTACATATTCTGTACATGCGTAGCAGAAAGCACGCGTAGCGCGCACCACACTCACGGAGGAGGGGGGGGGGGGTCAAGGGGAGCCTTCGGCCACCCTACCTCACCTATCCCGCCGATAGGCAGGGTGCTCGCTTTACAACTTACAAAATACATGCTACTTTGTAAATCAAGGTCCCAGTCTATCGGCGGGGTCGGTACGGGAGGGGGGTTAAAGACTCCCCTTGCACTCCTCCCACCGTTTATGTGTATGTGACATGTGCGCGCGCGCATGTCCTGTTCATGCATGTTCTTTGGTATATTTCAAACTTTTTTTGTTAATAATTTCTTAATAAGCAACGAGCGATGATTAAATTAGAAAAAAAAGATAATCAAAATTATGTCCTTGACAACATATATCAAGGTCATTGAAATCGATGAGATCACCCTTAATCTTAAGTTTTACCTAAATCTTTACTAGATTCATTCATTTCGTGATGGACGCGAAACAAGATTTATGAAGCGTTTACGAAGCGTTCAAAGTATAGGCCGGTATGGGATGGATCTCACTTCGTGCAGAAAGTTGCAAAATAATGTGAAATCATATAATTATAAATCTTCGCATCCAAAGCACAAAGCGATATAGGATGAACCTCACTCCACGCAGAAAGCTGCCCATTGTAAAATCTTGCTTTGCATTAAAAAGTTTATGCGTGGAATCAGTATTTACATCCCCCCCCCCTCTACAGGGGGGCTCCACTACCATTAAAATTGGACACATTGATTTGGATTGAATCTTGCTTCGCATGAAAACTTGTAAACTCATTTGGAATCTCACTTCGCATTAAAAAGTATATGCGTGAAAACAGTGTATTCTGCCTCCACTCCTCATACGGGGAGACTCCACTATCAAGAAAATTAGATACATAAGTTTTTAGTTTAACCTTGCTTTGCGTGAAAAGTTGTTCTCTTATTGAACAGAGTATATATGAATTCTACATATAATTTTTCGTATGGGAGGATATAGGAGAAAAAGTTCTAGTTTCCCACGTCTACGCATTCGATTTAGTACACATAAATTAATGAATCTAGTAAAGATTAATATTATAAAATATACATATTGTCTGAAAATTGCACATAATTCATGGAAATTCTTTTATTGATAACTTTTTAATAAACAAGCGATAGCAAAAACCTTTTGAATGTTGTTCAGTATCATGATTTTGGCAACATATGTCAAGATCATTGACTTTTGAAGATGATGATCTTATGTAAATATTTATAAAAAAAAAAAATAGGGAATACTTTTCAGACTTTTGAAGATGATGATCTTATGTAAATATTTATAAAAAAAAAAATAGGGAATACTTTTCATATCTCAAAAATTGGGTTATTTTCAAATTGCTGAAATTCAACGAAAAATCATCGTAGACACAAAATTAAAAAAGCATTTTAAAGCTTGATGTTTCAACTTTACACGCTATTAGTGATTTTTTTAATTCTTTTTATCTTTTTTGTTCTGTGATTTAAAAAAGAACACACTGTTTCTTTAAAAAAGTACACATTGTTGCCTTATAATTATGTATTTTTGATATTCGATTGCAACTCGGTAATAAAATTTCTTTAATAAATTTAACTCAAGTTTCATAAATGATATTTTACTTACAAATTGGGTTTTTTAAAATTTTTCTATTTTTTTTACCGAGTTGCACAATTTGAAAACTATATTTGTTAGAAATAATGTCGATATTCGGCAAAAAATTATTGTAAACAAAAAATTAAAAAAATATTTTGAAGCTAGAAATTTCAACTTTTAACGCTTTATATATAAAAAATTTTTATTATTATCTTATTTAAATAAAAATACAGGTTTAGGTTAGTTTGAAATTTGTGTAACACAGTCAAAAAAAAAAAAAAAAAAAAAAACCGTAGAAAAATAAAAAAAGCATTTTGTGGACAAAATGTTGTAGTTTATAAAATATTTAAATTGATTTTTTCGAGAAAAAATTTATCGAGCTGCAGAGTGTTAAAAAAATGTAATTTTAAGGAACAAAATAATGTGTTCTTTTTTAAAACACAAGACAAGAAAGATAAAAAAGTTTTAAAAACTACTGATAGCGTGTTTAGATTCAAATTTTAAAATACTTTTTTAATTTTGTATCTATGATGATTTTTTGTCAAGTTTCAGCAGTTTGCAAAAGAGCCCAATTTTTATGGTATACAAAGTGTTCCCTATTTTTTTTAAATAGTGTAACTATCTTTCTTTTAGCGTAAATTTTTTAACATATATATTTCAATATACATATTGGTTATCACCCTGTACAATACATAACAAAAAGGTTGAAACAAATCATCATCGAAAAATTCTTCATTATTTTTTTGCTGATGAATACGCTTTCATTTGTTTCAATTTTTTTTGTTACACTTTGTTAAATAAAAGTATTTATATATATCTTGTTTTAAGAAATGATAAGAAATAATAAAAATATGTTTTCAATTTGTGAAATATCAAAAAATATATACAATCAAAAAATGATATTACTTAATTATCTTGATTGGGAAAATTACTTTATAAAAGCAATTCATTACCATTACTTATTACCAATTTTTAAAACTAGTTTTGTTATCGTTATTCAAATAATAAAATATCATTATGAAGGTTTATTCAAATATTGACAAAGAGCGATCCAATGACCTTGATCTTGACATATGTTATCGAAGTCATCGCCCTGAGTAACTTATAAAAGTTTTTAACGTTGTTTGTCATTTATTAAAAAATTATTAACAAAGTTTTGTAGAAGTCAAGATTTATACGTAATTTAATAATGAAAAACTTGATATTAGATCTAATTTATATTATAATTTAAAATTTGAATGAAGGATTGAAATAAAAATAGCTCTTCGGGGCATGTTGACTAATTACGTTGAGATATTAGTTGTAATGATTGGACTTATTTATTGTAAGGGAAAATTAAATATTACTACTTCAAAAGAAAAATTATTATTTAAAAAGATTATTTATTTTATTATAAACGCGAATTTATTTTTTATTTGTTAAAGAATTTGTTTAGTTCATTCATATAATTGACATTTAATTTTATAAAACATGATCCATGTCATCAATAATTAATACTTTATTATAAAACAACTTTCTTAATATTGTGCTATTTTACTATCGTTGATAAGGCAAATAACATATTTCTAATTAGATCCCTATTGTCAACATGACATTTAGTAAGTTACTCAGCCTTGATTGTAGAGTTGGTTGACCAACATGAAAATATTAGAAAAATATTCAATTATATTAATTATCTTTAAAGTAAATAATTTTAATAATTTAATTCGATAGTCAAATATACATTTTATCGATAATAATTGCTACAATGTATATTTCTTTCATTTCATTAAAAATCAAATACTCAAAAATTGGTCTATCAGTCGATCTTCCCTACAGGCAGTATAAGAAATTGAATGATAGAAAAATATTTTATATAGAAATTTTTATCATAGAAAAATAAGACTTGCTATCCATCTCAGAATCACAAAAAATGTGCGAAAGTCCGCCGGAAAATGTTTAATGGATCTTTGACCAATCGACGATCTATAAAAAAAGAACTCGCGAGACTTGCAAAGTCATTTAGTATTCAATTTTTCGTCATTGATTATTCATGTCATAATGCACGACCGAATTCTCATCAATGTCTTCAAAGGTCCGAATCAAACACCGGAATCCCTAAATTATCCCCAAAATTAGCAATACGATTTAAAGATTTTTTTATATGTTTTCTCACTCGAACCCATGTTTATACTTTGTTTTTGATATTTTTATTTATAAAAAGGATAATCATATATTGTATTAATCTGCCGATTTAATCTTAATAGAGATTCCTCCTAATCACTTTGAGGAATGTTCCCAAACTTGTAACAGTCGCGGAGAAAAATAAACTCAACTGTACATACACACATTTACACAAATGCGATTATTATCTTTGTTTATATAACATGTTATTCAACCTTTTATTAATTTTTCTAATAAATAAAATTATATATTTTTTATTTAATTAATAAAAATCGTTCTTAATCCCTCTCTCATTCCCAACACGAAGATCACACTTGATCCCATCTTGCGTAAAAGAAATTAAATTCCTTGACCGAAAAGGGACTACCAAACAAACGTCAGAATGAACTGCATAATAGCGAGACGTAACAGTTTTGAACAATCATTTATCTGACTTTCAGACCTGCAAGTTTGTTTGACCCAATTCTTACGTTGCGAAGCATTTGATTTCGAGATAAATAATAAGAAAGTTGTTGTGCGTTTCATTGACTTACATTTCTTAAAGTCTAAACACATATGTAACGTAACATAAATAATGAGACAAATTAATTGATGTAAAAAGACAAAATTCGTGAAAATAGCCCATTTTTGCAACTTCAATTACAAATTTTTCAAAATTCTAACGTGATGAAGTAATCTCGAAACCGATATTGCACAATCAAGTGTCAAGCGTAGAAGTATCATTGTGAAATAAATTAGACGATAAAATTTCACGGACGATAAAATGTCAAATGAAATATCGGATAAAAGTCGCAAAAGATAAAATGTCAAACAGTAAAATGTCAACGTACAAATGTAACCCGATATCATAGTTTTTTATAATAATATTTTTAAAAAACCGCCTGTATTACAGATATTCATAGATTTCTTCTATGTTAATTAAAAACCTTATTATTTAATAAAATATAATAATCAATTAGTTCTTATATTTTACCTTATATTTTATTTTATTTTAGATATAACATACCTATCAGTCAAAGGCGTGATTACGAGACGTGGACAATTACCGATGTATTCGTAAGCATATTCTATTGTCGAATAGATAAGTCTGACGTAAACTTCGTCCTCCCAATAATAACGAAGTTGAGCTAACCATTCAAAGTCCATTTCATCAGTGATCCGTTTTTCAATAAGAGATTTAACGACATCCATTGCATGTACATCGATGGTAATAAGAGCGTTCAATGTTGTTCGATTTTGCTTGGATAGTTGTCCTGCAAATTAATTAAAATTTTTACACATTTTTTGACACAATTTAATATAATATGTTTGTTATAATATTACAAACCTCTAACTAGAATGACCAATTTCAAGATTTCAACCTTTAATTTCTCGTGAAGGGATTCCATCGCAAAGATTGCATGATCAACTAAACAATTTTGTACTTCGAGAGTCCAATAGATTTGCGAAACGCATAGAACAACCATGCCAGGCCAAATAAGCACCCATGCTATTCGTTCGTTTATCTCGTAGTCCAAATAACTTAAATAGATTTCCTCTCTTACTGATCGTACCATCTGTTTTTCCACCTATAGCATTGAGTTTTATTCAAATATTCAAATATTATATACGAGTTTTATTCAAATATTATATAATATCATATTATAAAAGTAATAAATCCAATTTCTTCGCCTATATTAATACTCGATATTAAAATCCTAAAATCCAGTTTGAATTGTGTATTTTGCTGATATAACAAATCTAAATAGAATATGATTAAGATATAGTTATTACCGGAAGCTTTGCATATACAGGAATTATTTTAATGTCTCTATTTAAATATCTTTATTTCCAAATAATGAAAGATACTGTAGCCATTATCTATTTGCAGCAAAAAAACTAATGTATTTGCATTTATATATTTTTTTAATTCGACAAATAATTGTTATAATATAATATTTATTGATTTAAAAATGTATGAAATGCAACTTGCTGAATCGTGGATCGAATCTTACGCGCGTTCTGGATAACTGTTCTTATCATTGATTGTGAGCTATAGACCTTACATCAAAGCTGCCAGATCGGAAATGGGAGCCTCCACTACTTACCGCGGGATTTACTAACATAGACATAGCTGCTACGTCATAGCGTATACGTATAGCCCTATATCGCAGCAGAGCTGCTACGTCTGTGTTAGTAAGTCCCGCGGTAAATAGTGGGAGCTCCCATCTCCCATAATCTGACAACTTTGCCTTGCACCTTATGCCATTTTAACACAATTTATACGATTTCAGAGCAATGTTGGAATCTCGCTCAATAGTGCCGACGTGACGACTGTCATGAAAAGAGGAAGGTCCGTAAATGTTGTATAATCGGTAAGAAGTTCATTTTTTATATAAAAATAAGTCGAAATTGCAGAATAAAATTTTTTCATATAATAAGTATTTTTGGAAATATTGCCCATTCTGTCGAAATTGCAGAATAAAATTTTTTCATATAATAAGTATTTTTGGAAATGTTGCCCATTCTGTTGCATATAAAGTTGGACTTTTTTACCTAGAATATTTTGAAACTTTTCCATCATGTTTCAAGTTTTGTGACTCAAACCGCATCGATAATCTTCTTGCCGATTGTACCACGAATTACGAACCATCCTATACAGAATTCTAAAAAGGTACGGGGAGATATTTAGGGAGATATTTCTCAGACATCTAAATGATGAAAAAATGTTATATGAGCATGAGTGCGGAAACGTTATTTTCAAGAGTTAAAGTTATTTTTCTGAGTAAGGAATACCTCCATAAATTTTGGCCGTAATTTTGATCTTTTTAGAATACAAGATGTCCCATTTTAATTGTGCATCCCAATTAACACCGTAGAAAATGGTCGGATGAAAACAGTTTTAGAAGTTGTTAGGTTTTGAGGAAGACATTCAATAACCTTGAATTTATTGTAGATGACCTTGTTCAAGGCGATTTCAAAGTTAACTTTAGTTTTTCAAGTGAAATAACTTATTTGTGATACCAAAAATCGATAAAGGAGAAAATTTTACGTTACAAACATATGATAATATTGGATTTGAAATGGCAACAAATTAATACAAAATTTAAACGGTGGAAACATTTGAAAGTAGATGATGCCAACCTCTACTTTTCATTATTTTTTGATCTCATCAAACATAGTCGATATATAGAATTATTTGTAACAGAGTTCAGTCAAAATATAAAAATGGAAAATAAGCGAGCATTCCATTTTTTTTTCTACTCAACTAACTGCATTGACTGTATGTATATGAGGTTATGTTTATTTAAACAAGCAAAAGTTAAGTTGGCTCTACTTAAATGTTAAACTTTCTCGCTTCTATTCTATTTCCAGTGAAAATAGTATGTCAAATTCGATGCACACCGAAATAGAATCGGATTGAAAACTTCGGTGAAAACTAGACCAATGATTCGTTCCGTTTCCCTAACGAGCAAGACAATATCTATCCTTTGCTAATGCTAATAGAATTCCTATATATTAACAAAAGATAGATATTACCTTGCTTGCTAAGAAAACGAAACGAATTCACGCGCAGTGTACAACACAGAAATTGTATTTGTGTGATTTATTTAAAATAAAAAAAATGTAATATGGTACAAAAGTGTATTTATTACAAAAATTTATATATATATATATATATATATATATATATATATAAGGTGTCTCAGAACTAGCGGAAAAGTTTTAATGACAGATTCTTCATGAAATTTTAAGTCAAAAAGTTCTGTACAAAAAAGTAATCCGATGAATAGAATTTGAATGGTGAGGCAATTGAAGTTGACGTATGGGAGCGCATGAAATTTATGTTAGAATCGGGATGACTAAGTTTGATAGATGCATCACCGCAGTCATGATTCATGATCGCAGTGATGCATGTTTTTTATTACTATACATTATTCTGTTATTAATGATATAAATTAAATAGTAATTAATTTTATTACAATTGATCTTTATTAATTTATTTTTATTAATTAATGATTATTTGTATATTTTGTTTACCTACTAGTTGCATAGTCCTTAAACATGGAATATGTGTGATATTGATTAGATTATCTTAACAAATGACAAATGTAAAATAAATAACTATTAAATAACAAATTGATCATAATTTCATCAATCTATTAATTAATAAATTACTCAAATAACTTAAATTAGTAGCCCATATTTTTATGTGTTTAAGGATTAAGCAAATAGTATATAATATAGAATAAATCAATAATAAATAAATAATAAATAATTAAATGTAGAGTAATAAGAAAAAAAAATTAAAAGTAAAAAAAATAATAAATAATAAAGCAATAATAAATAAATAATAAATAATTAAATGTAGAGTAATAAGAAACATGCATCGCAGCTCGGTATACGAATCATGAGTTAAACTTGATGGTGCCGATCCTGACGCGCGAATTTCATGCGTTCCCATGCGTCAAATTCAACGCCTCACCATTCTATTCATTGGATCACTTTTTTGTAATGAGCTTTTTATGGCTTAGAATTTCATAAAGAATCTGTCATTAAAAACTTTGCCGCCAGTTCTGGGATACCCTTATATATATATATACAGGATGGCCCACATAAAGTGTTACAAGGTAATATCTGAAAAACTATTTGTCGCTTCGAAAAATTGTTCAGAACAAAGTTTCATGGATCAAGAGGTCTTTCTAACTATATAAATACCAAGTTGCTCCCGCTCCCCTTTTTAGGGAATGATAAATTTCTTAATTTCAAATATTACCCTTTATAAATAATTACATATTTGGACTCTACAGGAAAAAATAAGTAACTTTTATCTGAAACATTTTTCTGAAAAATGTTTCTATCAAAAGTTATGAACGTTTGAACTTTAAAATAGAGGGTACGCAAGTTAATAAATAAAATCATAAATTAAATGAAAAACATAGTTTTTCATTTTTTTTTAAATTTATTAAATGTTCGAACAGTTATCTATTTTCATCTATGCATTTATTAATTTTTTCTACAAAATTTTGTCTAACACGTATTCTTTTAAAGCAAATATTTGATAATAGATGCATAGATCAAGAAAATCCTATTCAATGACCTCCTCCGTTCACCTGATTTTACATCTTTGGACAATTTTTTATGGGGGTATATCAAAGAAAAAATTATGTCTCAACTACCTACGACGATAGAAAATTTAAAACAAAGAATACATGATTTGCGCTAGCGTAACCCCAGATATGTTGTTTAGAGGTTAGACTTTAGAGTAGACTATACATTTTTCCTTCAAAAACTAAGCATTTTAAAGAAAAACATTTTGAACAAAAATTATATGGTTTTGAGGGAAACATAAGATGGTGTTATTTGTTTGACTTTGGATGGCATTGTTAAGGTCAAGTTAAAGACACATTTAATTTCTTAAATGGAAACTCCCATTTTTTATTGCATATTCTGGTAGGTCTCAAGAACTTTTCAAAACACTATAATAAAGTATTTTTTCATTAGAAATTTTTTGAGTTATGAGTACGCAAGCACGCACGCACGCATATATATATATATATATATATATATATATATATCAAAATATATATATATCAATATATATATATATATATATATATATATATATCAATCAAAGCGAAATCATAGAGGAGAATCGTCTTTAAGAGGTTGTCATGGAATGTTAATAAATAACGGCAGCCATGTCAGATTTCGGGAAGCTGTCTTGGAGTATGTGTTTAAGGCAGCTCCGTTTTTACGTTCGATTATCTATTACGACATCCTGTATTCTGTGTTATAGTTGTGTTGTAGTAAAGTTCTTGTTCCTTTTATAACAAGTCTTGTTATTTACGGCGCGGTGCGAGAGTGTGTTGTATGCGATATAAATTCGATTAAACTCAAAGTCGACGCGCGGACGCAACATTTTGGGAGCTCGTCCATGATCGAACTGGATAACGCATTTGAAAAGAGCGCATAACGAGCCATGGCTACATCGGAATAGCAACGAGATCTTGCATCTGGAGTCATAACACGAAAAAGATTCCGGCCTGCGACTCCGCTTCGAACTTCGGATCTGGAAGCTACATCGAGGCCGATATTGGAAGCGATCACGCTCCAATCTGTGTTGCGGGAGATCCGGCAGTTACGAGAGAAACGATTGCAGCAGCTTATGAGGCGCAGCTACAACAGCGTGAAGAAATGCTTCACAGAATGGAGGACAGGAATCGACAGCTGGAAAACATCGATAATAACTAGCTAAATCATTTTTATAATAAAGATAATAGAGAGGAACTTGAGCGCGGAGATTTTAGTAACGGAAGTGAACGCGGAAATTTTAATTTTAATGAATGTCATTATAAATTAAAGCCCGATAACTATGACGAGAGTGTTCCTTTGTGGGAATTTTTCAACCAATTTCATTTAGTAGCTCGAGCGAACGGGAGGTTCAATTAAGAAAAAGCGGTCGTTTTGGCGTCATGCTTAAGAGGGAAAGCATGTTCCGTATTGGACGGAATTTTTAAAATCGAAGATTTAAAGTTTGATAAAGTTAAGATTAGAATTATGTTTCGGGGAGAGTCACCTTGCTCAAACGTATTATTCACAATTTACCAATAGGAAACAAAATGTGGGGGAAGATTTGCCGACTTTGAGAGTGGAGATTGAGCGATCGTCGCGTTTAGCTTATCCCGAATGTACACACGAGATTCGCGATAAGATCGTTTGTGCTCAGTTTATTACCGCAATAATGAACGAATTTTTAAAACGGACGCTACAATTAGAGAAAATAAATTTATTAAAATCTGCGATAGAAAGAGTTAGAACGATACAAGCAATTCAGGAAAATAGTTATTCAGAAAGGCGAAATCGTTTTTATCAAAATAATGAATTTTCGAATAATTTGAAACGGAGATTTAATTTTGAAAAAAAATGGAAATAATGGATTTAACAAGGGATAATGAGAGATCGATTATGGAAAAAAAGAATAAAATATTTCGTGAAAGTAATATAAAAACTAAATTTTCGGAAAATTTAGCAGAAGTCAAACTAGATTTTGTCGAATGGGACGGGGCCGGTTCGACAAATAAAATGAAGACCCCGAATGTTAATTTTAAGTTAGGACGTGCACGAAATTGTGAACTATTCTGTTATGAGGGAAAACTTAACAAAAATTTGTGTAAATTTAAAATAGATACGGATTCTGATGTGTCGATTTTGAAAAGTAGATTAATGAATAATCTTGAAATTAGAAATATAGAAAAAAATATTAGAATTGTTTATCATACTGGGGAAGTGGTTCCGATTCACTCTAGAACAGATGTTAAAGTAGAATTAGGAAAATTTTTCTTAGAGTTGGCTATATTTGTCGCTAATATAAGTGATGATTGTCTTATAGGAATAGATTTTCTATCTCTTATTGGAATAGATCTTGATTTTTGTTCCGCATTGGGAATTTCGCAAGAGGAGTTATCTACGTACGGATAAGTCAGAGGAATAAAGTTCCTATATATTTGATAGAATTATTTGAACGAGATTCAGGAAATTTTGATTTGGTTCAGAAGAAGATGTTTCCTAAACTTTTAACTGAATTTTAAGATATTTTTTCTGAGGATATTGTTGCTGGAAATTGTGAACATAAGATTCTTGTGGAACATAAGATAGATTTGAATAATTTTCATCCTATCAGGCAAGTTCCTCGAAAGATTCCTCTGCATTTGCGTTCTGAAGCGGAGAAAATGATTAATGAAATAAAAAGTCAAGAAGTGATTGAGGAGTCTCGAAGTCTTTGGATGTCGCCTGCAGTTATGGTTAAAATAAAAGATTGTTTAATTTGTTTTTGTGTGGATTATAAAAAATTAAATGCTGTTTCAGTGAAGGATTTTTATCCATTGCCTCGGATTGATGACACAATAGATCAGCTATCAGGAAATTCTTGGTTTTCTACTTTAGATCTCAAAAGAGGATATTGGCATATGAAGATTAGTTTGGAAGATAGGAAAAAAGACAGCATTTTCTGTAGGAAATGGCCTTTGCCAGTTTACTGTTGTGCCATTAAGTTTATGTAATGCGTCGGCAACTTTTGAACGGTTGATGGAACAAGTTTTATTTAGCTTACTATCTAAAATTTGTTTAGTTTATTTGGATGATGTTATCATTTTTGGAAAAAGTTTTGAGGAAATAATTTAGAGATTAAAGATTGTGTTTCTTCGTTTCAGATCTGCAGGATTGAAACTTAATCCGAAAAAGTGTTCTTTCTTAAAGAAATTAGTGAGGTCATATAATTTCAAATGATGCAGTTGCAACTGATACAGAAAAGATTTATGCTGTAATAAATTGGCCGATTCCTCAAACTAAGAAACAACTCCGGAGTTTTCTTGGATTTTGTTCTTATTATCGTAAGTTTGTTAAAGGATTCTCTCTTATTGCGAAACCTCTTTATGCATTGACAGAAAATCAAGCAAAATTTATGGTCATCGCAATGTCAAGCTTTTTTTCAAAAATTAAAACAAATTTTAATTTCTTCTCCGATATTATCTTTTTCTATAGCAGAAAGAAGATTTATTTTAAATACTGATGATTCTGATTATGGGATTAGTGCAATTTTGTCTCAAAAGCAAGAAAATCATAACAAAGTCATCGTATGAATTATTGACCGCATGGATTCTATAAAAAGTTTTCATCATTATCTAATAAGAAAAGAAATTTTTTATTAGAACAGATCATATTTCTCTTTAATGGTTGTTATCTTTTAAGCAATTAGAAGGACAGTTGGCTCGTTGGTTAGACATGTTATCAACAATATAATTTCGAATTATTGCTGAAAGGAAATTCCTTTCTTAATTCTGATGGACTTTCTAGGCGCTCTTGTGAAAAGAATCCTTGTAAATATTGTATCAAAGTAAACACTAAGAATATGGAGGGATTGAAAAAAATTGATGGAATCATCTTGAGAGAAAAGGTTTCTAATGAATGGAGCAATTGGAAGATATAATTGAATCCAATAATTTGTTATTTTACAAGGAAAAGAATTAGGAGAACGTTTTACTTGGCAGGAGATGGCAGCAAAGATTCTGGAAAAATTTATTGGAATTTGTGGGATGCTTTGAGTTGGTTAAGTTTTATTTAAAAAATGGGAATTATCGTCTTTGTAACGGTAGGACCGTTATTATCATATCTGTAGATATAAAATATATACAGCAACTACGATGCATGGTTTATTTCTTTTACATATCCTGCACACTCGATCCCGCTGTCTCATGTCTCGCACGCTATCTTGCTCGCTCCGCCCCACGCACGAACCAACCACACTGTCGGACCGGCAACGCGTAGGGGGGTTCCGGCCGGGTATATAAGGCGGCCCGACCGAAACAACTAGATCTCATCCCAACATCCAGTCCGCTACACCGATCTACCAGAACGGACTCAGATTTCTCTGAGTTCGACCGGGTTTCACCGGCTCCGTACTTCTAGATCAGGTTTCTCTTCGTCCGATCAGGTTTCGTCGATGCTCTTCCATTGCCACAGAGACCAACGTGACACCTGTGCCGTGGTCCTGTGCGCAATACCTGAATACCAGCATCACACCTGTAGATAGCTACTGCTAGTATTAAGCTTGTAGAGTTAAGTCGCTAGCCTTAAGTCGATAGAGATAAGTCACTAGCTGTAAGTTACAAGAGATAAGTCACTATCTTTAAAGCCAACGCCGCCCAACTCGCACGCCATCCACGCTACACACCTCAAGCCCTGCCTGCACCTGTCCGCGTGCTTGCTACGTTAACCGCTCGTTCCGGCACCACCGCTTCTGCTTGTATATATATATAATAAATATTTTCCTAATACGAGTTCTCGTAAGCTTGAGTCTCCCCTTCCCCCGAACCTGGACACCGACGAGCCGATCCGAGCGTCGGGAAAGTGACCGCGTTACATGTCGCCCGAACAGGGACCTGCCCAGTCGAGATTCCCCCTTGCGTGAACCCGATGAGAATCTCCTGGATCTACAACCTTGCGAAAGTCGAGCTAGCAACCCACCTAGCGACTCACGGACTCCCTACTGACGATATGCTCGACATTTTACGACACCGCCTCCGCTAATTCATGGGGAAACATCCGGAACTGTTTGAGAAAAGAGACCTCGCCAGCATGTCAACTGAAGGGGAAGCCACTGGCCCCCCCCTGGACCGATCCAGCCGCGATTCTAGACCGTATGCAAAAATGAGGATTCCACTTCGACGGAAAGGATCCGTTTGCATTCTTGGAGCGCTTGAAGGAACTCCGGAGGTCACCAGTTCCCCGATGAGCTACTTTTCTTCGGACTACCCGAACTCCTGCGGGAGAACCCCTGCTATGGTATTGCAACGCATACGAAGACTGGAGCACGTGGGATGCGTTTTGTACTGCCTTCGGGCGTAAATACCTCCCACCGGAATACCACGAGCTCAGACCAGACGTCGATAAAAGCCCGGCGAGGCCTTTGACCCATACATCACTGACCTGCTGACCATCATGAGGCGGACCGGGAGCTATTCACCCCAGGAGCGAATCAGCCAGCTCTACGAGAACATGCAATCTAGCTATCAATATATCCGTCCAATCAAAGCTATGAGTGTCGAGAAGCTCAGCACCAAGGCGGCCGCATATGAGAAGATTATTTGACGCCAAAAAGAGGAACACACAACAAACCGGAACATTCCCAGTCGCTGCCGCCGCGTACAGTAAAGACGAATGGCGGTGTAAGCAGCAAAACCATATTAAAAGGGAGAGAGAAAGGGGGAAAGGGAGGGGGAGGGAGAGAGGGAGAGGAAGCTTGCCCGCCTCGAATGCAAAAGACCGCCGAAGAAATTCTGTTCCCGATGTAGCAAGGACAGGGTCCTGATCCGAGACTGTCACCCGCCAGCGGGAAACACCGCACGGGCCGGAGAATCAGCGGCCATCACTCGTCCCGAGGACACTAATTAAGGTCTAACCCAAAACCGCACTTAAAGATCCGAATGCTCGGCCGGCCAGTGTGGGCCCTGCTTGACTCAGGCTCGGAGATATCTTTCGTCAACTCCACTACCGTGGATCGGACACAGCGCTGGGATCACCCTCACGAGGAGGTTAACCAGCAGATCAATTTGGTAAACGGAACGACAATCCCCATCACCCGAGAAATAAATCTACTTCTAACGGTCATAGGCCACATACTGAATCACCGATTCCAAGTCCTCCCAGATCTCTTCAGTCCCGTCCTAATTGGCATCGATTTCTGGACCAAACTCCTTGTCAGCACTACCTCATACCATCACCCACGTCCAACCAGTGTTGGGGGAAATCTCCACCAGAATTGCATCACATAGCCCGGACGAGGACCGACGACTGAAGGAATTTCTGACCCGGGAATTGGCGGCCTTCGAGATCATGCAAGGCCCAACTGACCGCATCAAACATCGGATCTGCCTAACCACGGATCAATCAATCAAACAATGATATCGATCACGAAACCCAGCGATGCACTCAATAATTAACAGAGAGGTTCAAAAGATGGAAGAAGCGGGCGTAATAGAACCTTCCCAAAGTGCATGGAGCTCCCTCATTGTACTAGCAAGAAAGAACGACGGAACCCATTGATTTTGTATCGATTTCCGTAAACTAAATGACGTGACCGAGAAGGACGCTTACCCCACATCGTGACCACACTCAACAAACTCCGGAGCGCCAAATACCTGTCTACTCTGGATTTAAAAAATGGATACTGGCAGGTGCCATTGGCGGAAAACCGACCGGCCACCGCCTTATCATCTCCGGCCACGGACTCATGCAATTCCGGACCATGCCATTTGGACTACACTCGGCCCTAGCCACGTTCCAACGCCTCCTAGACTCCGTCCTCAGAGTTAGAACTAAATGTTTTGGTCTACCTGGACGATATCGTCATAGCGTGCCCGACGTTCAACGGGCACTTGAGACACCTGGCCGAAGTCTTCCGGCGATTGAGAAACGGTAAACTACGACTCAATATCGAGAAATGTCACTTCTGCCGGGTTGGCCTCCGGTATCTGGGCCGTGTTATCGACAGACAGGGTATTCGCACGGACCTGGCAAAAGTAAGCGCCATAGCAGATTGGCCCGTGCCTGCCAACCTCCAATAGGTTTGCCAGTTCCTCGGCCTAGCTTCGCGGTAGGCGGTTCATCGCGGACTTTTCCATTACCGCGCCTCTGACACGCCTGACTCGTAAACGCGCGATAGGCCTGGACTACCAACGAAGATAAAGCGTTCCAACGTTTCAAAGACGCCTTGACTTCCGCCCCCGTACTCGGCCGTCCAAATTTCGGGCTACCATTCACGTTGTAGACCGACGCCAGCACTGCTTAGGAGCCATACTCATCCAACAGCTGCCTGAAACAGACAAAGTAATTGCGTACGCCAGACGAACTTTGAACCACAGCGGAATTACAGCGCGACCGAATTGGAGTGCCTCGCCTGGTCTGGGGGATCCGCCGCATGCGAGACTACCTAGAGGGATATAAGTTCACCGTACTCACCGACCACTAATTCCTCCGGTAGCTTCAGCGCCTAGAGGCCCCCACCGGCCGACTCGGCCGATGGTTGTGTAAGCTACAACAATATCACTATGAAATAAAGTATCGACGCTGAACACTTAATCAGGTAGCCAACGCATTCTCCCGGCAACCCAAACTCGCTGCAACACGACTAAAACCACACTTCCCATAGTACCGACGAATCACCGAAGGACTAGCCAGTAGGGTAGCCGACTTTCCCGATTATCGAATGCATGACGGACATCTCTACCAACATATACTCCACGACCTAGACTTCCGAGAAACCCTCGCCGACCAATGGAAGCGGTGCATCTCAACACCTGACCGTCCGACCCTCCTCCAACGATACCACGATGATCCCGCAGCGGGCCATTTAGGAATTGCTAAAACCATGGCACGCACATTAATATTACTGGCCGGGCAGGTTTCAAGACATAGTCCGCTATGTCCGCACCTGTCTGGCACACAAACCATCGCAGCAACGGCCGGCAGGGAGACTCCACGACGGTTACCGCGCCGTGGCAGCAGGTCTCAATCGACTTAGTCGAACCTCTCCGTCGGTCAAGCCGAGGAAATACCTGGCTCCTCACGATGCAGGACTGGTTCACAAATAATGTACAAGATAACAAACAAAAGTTCTTTGCTCAAAAACAATTTATTTATCCAATGGCAACGAGCGGACTAATAACAATAATTATAATAGCGATTATAACATATACAATTATAAAAAACAAAAATAAAGCAATCATCGGTAAGGATATGCGAGGAAAAACCAAGTATATCTTATGGATTTCCAAGATCGATATTAAAACGTAGTCTAAGCACGCAATTTTAGATAATAAGAAACGATTATATCAAATATTATAAACGGAAAATGATTGTAATCATTAGAATAAGAAAAGGTATAACTAAGTGTAAGCAAAACGTTGTACCCCCGTTTTTCTTTTTTCAACGGGGGAGGGATGTTATAGCCCAAATAGCTATATAACCGAATTATTATTAATATTAAATAACTTAAAGAAATATTTAATTATTAACACGGGTTAGCGAGATATTGCGAAAGGCGTATAATGTTGCTGTATGAAACGCTGACGAAGCGAGCCACGCGTCGAGGGTAAATGATTGCAAAAGGATCGAATCCCGGAAATGCAAGGAATTTTGATCGAACGATCTTAACTTGCATTTTGGCCTAATAATTCGAAACAACCATATGGTCATGTCGCTAAGGGATCCCCTCCAAAAGATCAACCAAACAGGAGGCAATAAAAGATACCATCACGAATATGCGGCGGGCAGTTATAATTATCAATTTATACCGAACAGTGATTATTAACGATTAATATCGAAGTTATCGCGATCAATTCAAAGAATCGCTAGTCTAGCCGCGACACGAATTGTTACCTGAGCGAAGTCACAGCTGATCTCGCGACCGTGACCGAGATATCAGGCTCGCATCGACATACCCTATACTGTGATATGCACAGCTGTGAAGGGGAACGACAGGCAAAAGGAAGCGACTCAATATCGAGGAATAAAAATAATTTATTCAAAACTAAATTAAATAGTTTTCCATTTTAAATGGCTACCAAATCGGTCTTCGGCTCCTAAGCCTTGAATCCCCAATATTTCCAATGCCTCTCCGCGAGTCACAACAGCTCAAATATCTCGTAAACGTTACATTTTAGAGAAAATTAGCTCAGAAGTTGTAAGACTTAAAAAGTCGCATTTAATAACAGCATTAATTTGACGATAGATGGCATTGTCAAAGTCAGGTCAAGGTCAAATTAAAATTTTTAAATAGAAACCCCCATTTTTTATTGCATGTTCTTGTAGCTTATTTTGAAAGCTTTTCAAAACACAATAATAAAGTATTTTTTTATTAAAAATTTCTTGAGTTATTTTGTATCTTAATCTGACATATTTTAGTATAAAATATAAAATATTTCGAAAATTATTTAGTGTTCAATAATTGTATTGTAATACTTTGTACAGAATAATATGATAAATTAAATGGTGTACATAAAATAATTATTTTTAAAAAAAGGTATACAATTATTTGCAATGTACTTTTTTATAACAATTATTTATTTTTTCTTTACAGTATACCTAACAGAAAAATTTGATATTTTTTATTTTTTATTATTGCATTTGTTTGGGGATCATTTGAACAAATTTAGGAATATATTTTCATATTTTAGGAAATAATAATTTGTTTATAATAAATGAAAATTAATTGAGCGTATAGTTAGCAAACATAATTATAAAAAAATTCTTTTTTTATTTTAATCAACGTGAAATCATTTGGAAAACACGTTTATAATGTTTTTAACATTTAGGAAATAATAGTTATTAAATAATTTTTGTTTTATAATAATTAATTTTCTATCAGTTAATAATACGAAACCGGATACATAAGGTCAAATATGTGAAGCTAAATGGATGGGATCCGATATAGTTCACATTGCTAATTGGTCCGTTGTTGCACTAAGACTCTGATTGGTCAATCGTATATATAGATTGTAATAGTAGATCGATCGTATAATAGATCTATTTTCTTAAGGTGTTTTTTCACGTTGACATTCAACGCTCATTTTTAGCGTCAAAATAGTCATATCATTAAAATTGACGTTATATTGTAAAAAATGCATAAAAAGCGTCAATTTATAGCGTCAATACTGGCTAATAGTACGGCTTGACGCTTGACGCTGAGGTTAAGAAAACCCAACTTTTTATTTTTTTGACGCTAGCGCGGCTAGCGTCGAGTTGAAGAATGCGTTCAGTTTCGCGCATTGAGCGTATAAATCGCCTAAAAATCTAGTTCACGTACCATATATTGTAGATTTTCAAACAACCTATGCGCTCTATGTATGAAACGAAACGCAATCATAGTCTATACTATAGTAACTACGTTTATACGTCACCCTTAATCGAATATATATATATATATATATATAATAATGTCTGTTTTTGTAAAATTGGCCACTCACGGCTATTCCTCTGAAGAATGGAATGACTGATTGACCAGCCTTAGAACTACTAAGGCTGCATTCCAAAACATACTCTCCGAGGAATATTTTACTCAATGGCCATTCTGAAACTTTCTTAAGGCGTTTCTGATGGGAGTGGCTCACTTGCGCACAGTATAATTGGACACGTTGCAATTGCGCACTGTAATATGAGACGCATAAAGTTGCGCACTGTTCGATTGAACACGTTCAATTGGACACGTCGTTTTTGGACAGAACACATGTTTTTGTATAAATTAAAATACATACACATGCATGTATAATTTTGAATTTTTTGACATTTATTATTAACTCCAGTTAGTAAATAAATATTTGTTACAGTTTGTTTACACACAGTTCTTTTACGCACATTTCTTTTGCGCACATATTTTTTGCGCATATTTCTTTTGCACACATTTCTATTGCGCACAGTTCTTTTGCGCACAATTCTTTTGCACACATTTCGATCATACAGTGTCCAATCAGACACTGTAGCACGTACTTTGTAAGTTGTAAAGCGAGGTCCACCTACCAGCCTACCAGCGTGCCGGGTGCGGGAGGGGGGCCAAAGGCCCTCCTTGCCCCCTCGTGTGTGTGTGCGCTTAAGAAATGTGCGTAAAAAATATGTACGCAATATATATGTGCGCAAAAGATATGTACGCAAAAGATATGTGCGCAAAAGAAATGTGTGCAAAAGACATGTGCGCAAAAAAAATGTGCGCAAAAGAACTGTGCGTAAACAAACTGTAAAAAACGTTTATTAACCAAATTAAATTAATAATAAATGTCAATAAATTTCAAAATTATACATATATACATGCGTGTGTATGTATTTTAAATTGTATAAAAACATGTGTTGTCTCCAAAATCAACGGTGTCCAACTGAACAGTGCGCAAATGAAATGTATCCAATCAATAGGTGCTCAACTTTATGTATCTAATAACACAGTGTGCAATTGCAACGTGTTCAATTGTACTGTGCCCAAGTGAACGCTTCTCATTTCTGATTAGTTCCAAGTCATCGAGTAAAATTTTCCTCGCAGAGGAAATTTTTGGAACCGTTTTGGGACTTAGCCTAAATTATTAAGCCCAATTAGAGGTGACATATAAACGTAATCTGCTATTGCTTAATTTTTTACGAATTACGACTCTATTGTAGACCACGCCTGCCGCATGAAAAATTTTTAGCCGCAACCGTAAAGGTACATTCAGACAAAATAAGCGTAGATAAATATGCAAGAAAATTAATTATTCCATATAAGTATGCATTAAGAAAATGAACCAATTTAGTATAATTAACCAATCAGAGTCCTAGTGCGACAACTGGCAATTAGCAATGTAGACTATATCGGATCCCGTCCATTTAGCATATTTGACCTTATGTATTCGGTTCCGGATTATTATCTGATAGAAAATTAATTATTATAATATAAACTATTATTTCCTAAACGTTAAAAACATTATACATGTGTTTCGCAAATGATTTCACGTTGATTAAAATAAATTTTTTTTTAAGTTATCTCTGCTAATTATATGCTCAATTAATTTTTATTTGTTATAAATAAATTATTATTTCCTAAACTATGAGAATATATTCCTAAATTTGCCCAAGCGGGTCCTAAATGATTGCAATAATAAAAAATAATAAGAAATATTAAATCTGTTACACGGAGATTTATAAGTAATGGAAAAAGATTAAAAAAGATAGAAAAAAAACAGCATATGAAAGAACAAAAGAATAAAAGAAAAACAAAAGAAGAAGATAGAGATATATATGGAATAGTCGGGAAACGTACTGGAACGGTAAATGAAAAAGGAACTTATAAGAAAACAGAAACCAGAAGAGGACGAGAAGACAAAGGTGAAAATAAAGAAATTAAAAAAATGATTAAAAAAAATGAAATGATAAAAAAGAAAGAGAGAGAAAGAAGAGAAGAAAAAACAATCTAGTAATAAAAGATCTGAAGAAAAGGGACAGAATATGAAATAAACTATCGGAATATTTTTAGAGGAAAAGATTGGAATTAAATGAATGAAGAGTATATAAATCGCAGGAAAAAAGGTAAAGAAATAACAATAGCTGGAAAACTAGGAAAAGAAAGAAAAAAATAATGAAAAAAAAAGAAAAAGATTGGGAGTAAAAAGATTTACATCATCTTTGATCTGATGAAGAGTGAAAGAGATGCGAAAAGAAAATTAAGAAAACAAGTGAGAAAAGAAAGATCAAAAGGTAAAAAAGATGAGATATAGAAAAATATAAATACTAATAGAAATAAGAAAAGTCTTATGTTGCGAGGAAGAAAATAAAATCATAAAAAAGTAAAATTTTCAATAAAAAATCAATGTAAAAAAAAGATTAAAGAGAGGAAAGAGAGAAGTGATGAAAAGAAAAAGAAAAAAAAGAATTAAAGAGAAAAACGAAAATAAAGGGAGTTTAAGAATGAAATTATTATGTCTCTGTGTGTTTCGTTCCTGCGAGTTGTCTGTGAATTTTCTGTATTCGTCTCTGGGAGATAATCCCCTTACACGTCATTAAGAGAGTTGTTTAGAAAACAACAGCTGACATCTTTTATGTAAAGCCGTATAGCCATGTAAGCCGTGTAAGCCATATTAGTCTCACGACGATCATAATTCCAAGCAAATGTTGATTATTTGTTATTAACAAAATAATCTATTCTGTATTTTGTGTTCTATGTTCTGTGCTGATATTAAAATTCTTTTTGTACTTTTTAAAATGTTCTTTTATTACGACGCAGAGCGTGAGTGCCGGTTGTGTTGTTCGCACTTCGATAAATAAATGGAATGTATAAATGATATTGAGAGTCTTAATTATGTAGAATTAAAATCTAAATTAGAGTTATGTTTTGGAGAGGAATATTACTCTCAATCATATTATTCACAATTTACAAATAGAAAACAGAGATCGGGAGAGGACGATTTTGGGTTCCGATATTGAGCGTTTATCTCAATTAGCGTATGTTAATATCAGAATGCTCATCATTAAGTTCGCGATAAGATCGCTTGTGCGTAATTGGTCACTGCTTTATCAGACAGATTTGTAAGAAGAATTTTACAATTGGAAGGTGGCACATGTTGAAAATGGCTATACAAAGAGCAATGGCAGTGAAAGTCCAAAGATCGAAAGAAAGTAATTTTACTTTAATAATAATAATTACAATAAAAATAATAAAAAAGGAGAGAAATTTAGTAATTTTAATATAAATAAAAAAAATTTTTATAGTAAAAATAGAGACAAAAGAAATTATAAAAGTTATGGAAAAAATATTTGAAAATAAAAGTGATAATAATAAAAGATTTTCAAAGGACTATTGGTAGTGTGGTAGTACAAACCATTTTCGAGCAGAATGCTCTTTTTTTTTTAAAAAAAGGGAAACTAGTTTAGTCGTGCTAATTGGGAAATATTCGGCGGATAAACAAAAAACCCCGATAGAATTAAGTAATTATTTTTGTAGTTGTAGAAATGTTAATTTTAAAAATAGAAATGATTACTTAATCTTAAAGATTTTATTGATGAACAAATTTGTACAATAAAAATTGATACGGGCTCGGATGTATCGTAAATTAATAGTAATTTGATTAGAATGCCTAAGCGGCAAATTCCACTTGATCATTTCTCTCGTGTTGCAACTGGGGAAGAAGTTTCTGTCAAGTTTAAAATGATTATAATCATTTTGTATACATATATATATGTGTGTGTGCGTGCGTGTCATGTGCATGTGCGTGTATGTGTGTGTGTGCGTATATATATATATTGTGACGTTGCCATCTCGCGCGCGTCCATCGGACCTCTCTCCGATCGCTGAGCGCGGAAAATGCACCCGCGCCAGTCGCAAAACATTAGAGCCGTACTGAAATCTCCAGAGGGGCGTTATTTGTCGGATTTATTTTGTCTTTTTAATTTTTGTTATTATTTTATTATTTCAATACAACACGGGAGCTTTACAGGAGGAGCGGGAAAGCCGCCGCAAAAACAACGATCACGACAACTTGCTGCCTCACATGTTATTGCGTGATTGGCCGTAATAACACGCACCCCGATTGCGCATCTCCGGTTGGCCCGGTGTCACCGATTCTAGATTACGGCATTCCCGGGTCAAACTGGCGCAAGCGTGAGTGAGAGATAGTGTGGAAGGTAGTTGAAAAAATCTTAAGACGAGCGAACGAGTGTGCGAGCGAGATCCCGAGAGCGACGAGAGCGTTGGCAGATCTTCACGAAGACTGGGCCGAGTGAAGAGAGCCCGCCAGGCCCAGGACTCCAGAGAGAGAGCTTCGTTACTGGTGAGGTTATCCCATTGTATCGTACCACGCGTGTTCGCGATATCAGAATCGCGTCGTTCTGCCATCGTGGTCGTAATTTGATGTTATTTTTGCGTTCGAGTTCCGCTCGGAATTTTAGTGTTTAGCGTCGTCCTTAGCGTAATTGTAATTGCAACACGGCCACGTCAGCAAGCGACTTGAGCCCCAAAGCGTCCTGAGCATTGGTTTTGCGGATTAAATTATTGTCGTGCGTTATATACAGCATAAGTCGTCTCTCTGGAGATCGCGGCTCGGTAATACGGCGTAATATAATAGTCGCGAAATTTCTCGCCCGTCTAGCATTTAAGTCCGGTATGTGTGAACAGTCTGTCGTGGAGTGTGAATGTGTTTCGCAATTATGTATTTTTTTGGTTAGTCGTCGAGTGTGAGTGTGTTTCGCGATTATGTATTTTTTTGGTTAGTCGTCGAGTGTGAATGTGTTTCGTGTGGATATATTTCTGTTTATTTCTTTTGTCGAATAAATGCGTGAAGTGGATGAGCGATAGAGTGAGCGATAGAGTTTCGCGTAAAATTGTACAGAGCGTTACGAGCTATATTTGCGCGGTGCATGCACTGGATGCATGTGGTGAACGTATGGCATGTTAAAATAGCGAGCGATGTATTATCGATCTACGAGGGGTCCGATAATCGACTCGATATAATTGCGCTCGGGCATAGGCCCGACTGACCTTGATTTAACGGTGTCTTATTTTATGTGGCGCTAAGTCGTCTCACATCCAGTTTCGCTTCCGCGAATTTATCGACACCGAACTACCACCGCTTGTCTTTGTTTATCATTCGGACACAACTTTTCCAAATTAATAAAACTGTTATTTCTTTGTGCTTGATGACTTTCTTTTTACGTATATTTGTCGCTCTATCTTTATCGCTTCTTGCCTCTATATCGCGTTCGTACAAGATACGCCCTGCCTCTCTACCGTTAGATGAGCTAGTCCGCTCACAATGAAATTTACTTTTTTCTTATCTTATTTTTCGCGCCTATCTCGCGTATTTGACGAATTGATACGTGCAAGACCATAACTGGCGCCCAATTTAAATTCTCGCGAGTTTTAAGGTTTTGTCACGGCACGCGCGGAATACATTCCATCTCGTTCCCTCTCGGCGTGTAATTATATTTCGATTTATTCTCTTTTGTGTCGATGATCCCTTTTCCCGCATCTCTCGTCCGGCGAATCATACTCCCGTTCATCGGCGCAACGGAAAATCTGCGCGATGGAGAGATTGCGACGGCAGACGCGCGCAGCGTTCGACGCGGAGGGAAAAGACGTCGCAATATATATATTCCTTGCATATTCATAAGTGGTACTGTTGTTTATCTATTTTGCATCTGCGTTTTATTTCCTTTTTTATAGTGCTTAGTTTTTCTCTCTCTTCTGCATGTACGTAACAATTATTTCATAAACAATGAGCGGCGGCTAAAACCTCTTGAATGTAACTTAGGACAGTGATCTTGATAATACATATGTCAATGTCATTAGGGTTGGATCCCTTTTCAAAAAGTTTTACCGAAATTAGTTCCTAATAATCTCTGCCATTTCGGCTACAAACACCGGAAGCTCCATACAATTTTTCTAACCTATATTATAATAAAAT
>JBCAUJ010000046.1:1504165-1522254 GCA_038406275.1 Cataglyphis albicans
ATATATATAACAATAAGTTATATATAAACAACAGTAGTACTTATAAATATGCAAGGAAATAGAGAATCATTATCAAGAAACATTTTTAGGAAGTTTCATAACAAGAAAATTCAAGGCCAAAACTTAGGCAATTGAAAATGAAGCAGAAATAATGAACTCACAAAGAGGAAATAGCAGAGATCTGGAGAGTATAATGCAATAAACTGTACAAAGACGTCACGCCGACAACCCCTATACAACGTCATCAGTAGAATAATCGGAAGGACGATGAAATGGGTATGTCCTGACCACATTTAGATCGGACGTGGCCATAAGACTAATACAATAAAATGGAAGAGGAGCCCGATATACAAGTGAAATTGAGTTAGCGCTTAAACCAAACAAAGCGTCAGGCCCAAATCTAATAATAGGAGAAGCAACTGAAGGCAACAAGGAATACAGATTGTGGCGAACTCTCGCCACCAGCAAGTATAAAGCGTAAGTCTTAGCAAGGCGCGCGAATATTCAAATATGGAGCGCAAGCCTTATCAAGGCGCGCGAGGACCTGCGACGCCAGGAGCCACGATGTCCAATCGTGCGGTATCCATTCGTGCGGTGTTCAATCGTGCAGTGTACGTATGCAATCGTGTAGTGTCCGATTGTGCCGTGTCCAATCGGGCAATGTGCGTGTCCAATCGTTACGTGTTCAAATAAAATACGTCCTCTTTGACAAAGGCAAATATTGGCACATATTGACCTAAAAGGGAGTGCCAAATCATCTCACTACCCTTATAAGAGTGTTATATCAACACAACATTGGTGTGGTAAAAGTAATCGATATCCTATCAAATAAATTTCACCCAGAGCAAGGTAAGAATGCATATTATTCCCACAATTATTCAATACAGGGGAATACATTATGAAGAAAATGATTGACGAATTGGAGGGAGGAATTTCAATTAATTAACGAAAAATAAACAACCTACGATTCACAGATGATACAGTCCTGCTGGCTAAGAACTAAGAAGAGCTGACCTGATCTGTTTAGTGGAAAAAGAAAGTCAACTATTCGGCCTAGAACTAAACACGGCTAAAGCAAAAACGATGATAATAAATAGATAACACAATAACCCCGATATACCACAGATTCAAGTTGAACGATTGTTATCTGCGTATTTTTGATGATTTTACTTTCCATGTTCGTAATATGTCACATTAGTGTATAATTAATAATTTAATATTTTCAAAATTTGTTTGCAGTTTCTTTGAGCAATTAATTAGCAATAAATTCTATTGTATTTGTTTTTTGATTTCCAATTAATTATATGTATTTTTCGGAATTGGGGGTGCTGGTTTAATGGCAAGTCAGCACTTCCATCTTTAATTTTATTTTTCTGCTCATGGGTACGAACAATAAATTAGCAACAAATTAGCACTTAATTATGCACTATAGCTGAACTTTCATGGTGGAGGTGCCATGTTAATATGGGTATAAAGTTATATATATAAAGTTATATTTATATAACTCACAAATGTTTTATATATTTATTAAATATAAAAATATTTAAAATATTTACAAGATATTTATTGAATTAATTTACATAATTAAAATTAAAGTTTCTTACAAATCAAACAAAGTTATCTTGATTGATTTTTTATCGATCGCTGTTTTTTATTCGACTGTTTAATTATTGACAGAGTGAATCAAGTATTGGCAGATGCGAAGTAGTGGATTTGGATGTAACTTGTATGTAGATGAATATGTTTTTCTTAACCAAATCGATGAAATATCTGCTCAATTATGTGATATTAACAACAACAGATATTATAAACAACTAACAAACAACAAATTTTAGAATTTTATTGAAGTGATTTCTGCACTGGTCGGAGCAATTGAGTCGCTTAAAGATAAATTTTCAGTCTGTAAAACAAAATCTTGATTCCAATTCAAATAATAATTTTCAGTGGAAATTACCATTGCTACAACTACATTATTTTGATCTAAGAAGAAAATTTTTTTAAATAAAGAAAAAAAAATTACAGGAGATAATTCCACCTGCAGTGATGAATGGAAACAGTACAAATTATGTTAAGTAAAGAAAAAGTACAAAAATAAGAAAAGAAAGAACGTCGAAAACAAATAAGATTAGAAAATATAAAAATAAAACAGGAAAAAGAAAAAAAGAAAGAGAAAGCGTTGATAAAATCAAAGCGAATTAAAAAAAATAACAGAAAAAATGTGATTGCTTAAAATAAAAAAAAAAGTTTATAATGATTGTTAAAGATTTAATACTTGAATTAGTTATAATTATTAAAATATTTCTCAACTTTTTAAATTTATAAGAAACACTTATTTATAAGAAATATTTATTTGTATTATAAAAAAAATTATTTATGTTAATTTCTTTAAAAATTATAACATAACTGTATCAATGTGTAAAACTAAGAAAAAATTATTTATGTTAATAATTTAAAAATTATAATTTAACTGCAATGCGTGAGACTGAGAAAAAATGATTTATGTTAATAATTTAAAAGTTATAATAATTTAACTACATTATGTGCACAACTAATAATTATAATAAAAATGATTGATTTGATGATATTAATAAAAAAATATCTTTTGTAACTTTTAATTTACTTTTCTTTCGTTATTTCTCTTAATATATCAAACTTAAAATAAATATATTTTTTATACATTTTTATTTATATTTATATTTACTTATTATTATTATTATATTATATTTTTATACAATACATTTTTTATACAATTAAAATATGCTGTTAGTTTATGTATTATATGTTAAAAATTCATCACATTCATTATCTTTTTATATTCGTTTGATGCCTTAATGTTTTTTTATAGTACACTTATTATGATAATATCATAAAAAATTTTCTTATGATTAGATTCTTATGGTTAGAATCATTATTTTTATTTAATTTACATTTAATTGTAACAGTAATTGAATCTCTATCAAAGAGACTGATAGTGATTTGGTCACAATCATCAGGACTGATAATTATTAAGTGTCAGTCAAATGAACAACACGTTTTTTTAAATTACAGTTATAGGGGCATGACAGATTTCTGTAAAATTTTATTTATTATTAATTTGAGGATTTATATTTAATGCATAATAATTTTTTTTTATAATAATAGACTTATTAAATAATATTATGATTCAAAGTGAGACATTTTTCAGCTTTAACAACGTCCAAAATGATTAATGAAGTTAGACTATAAGCTTAAAGTTGCAATAATTGGAACATCTACATTGTTTTATATTTTACGTCAAAATACTGAAACATTGAAGACTTATAATTTGGAAAGTTTTTAATGAAAAAATACTTTATTGTAATGTTTTAAAAAGCTTTTAAAGTAAGCTACACGATTATGTAATAAAAAATGGTTTTCATTTAAGATTTCAAAGTTGACTTTCACAGTAATCTTCAAGGTCATATGAAGATCATATCAATATAATCACATAAGAGACCATTTAATTTTCTAAAACTTTTGTATTTAACATTTTCTTCCATAGTCATTATTTTCCAAGATATTTGATCGTTACGGCACTTTTTGCCATCACTATATAGGCTCTGACAAAGCTATTATACTGTTTTTTTTAACGCAAAGGTTGGGGCTGTAAATTGCAGAATATGTTATTGGCATCACCCACAACATTTCTGCGTAGGTTTTAAATCGAAAATGGTTGAACAGTTAAGGATACCTTCCCTTCTCTAGCTTTTTTTTAAATCTTCTCTTTTTCCTTTCCATATCTTTTTCTTTTCTTCTATCCTTATCTTTATCAACTCCTCGATTTCCTCTCTTATGCCCCCTATATGATCTTTTAATTTCTCCCTCAATGTCTGTTTAACTTCCTGAATTCCTTCCTTCATTTCTCTTTTCCATTTTTCTTTTATCTCCCTCAATTATTTTCTTTCTTCCTCTCCTTTTTCTATTAATTCTTTTTGTGGCTTTCTCTTTTTAACTCTTTAACCCCCATTTTTTCTCTACTTTTTTCCCCTATATCTCCATTAATTTCCTTTTCTTTTTTCACATATCTTCTGTGCTTCCTCTTTTTTCTATCCTTTTCATTTCCTTTTTCCCTTTTATAATCTTTCTCCTCCTCCATTATTCCTCCCTCTATTGTCTCTTGTTCTGACACCTCTCTATGTCTTTCTACTCCTTGTCCGCTTTCCATTCTTACCTTCTGTCGCCACTCTATCTATTTTCTTTATTTCTCTCTCACTCCCCACGCCTGATTGCTTAGTCGCTACTTTATCTATCCTATACTCCTGGTTTCTTCTCTATCGCCTGCTTCATTATACTTCTGTCTCTTTAACACTGTCTCTTTAACCTCTTACTCTCCCATTCTTTTGCTGCTTTTTTTTTCTTACGTCTTGCCTTGCTGTACCTGCGCCTCCACTCTACACTCTTTACTCCACTTTTCTCATTCTCACTCTTCACTCACTTTTTCTCTCTTCTTTCTCACTTATCACACACTTCTTTTGCTAACGCTCTTTCGACTCTATTCTCTGTTATCCACCGGAAGCAGAAATCTCCGCAGAAACTTTTGTAGATCAGGTAATTTCAAGATACGGTATACTTTTAGAAGTACATACAGATCAGGGAAGGAATGTCGATTCACGGATATTTCGAGAATTATCACATTTCTTAGGGATTAAGAAAACAAAAACAACTCCATTTCATTCCCAATCTAATGGTTTAGTCTTTAGTCGAATGTCAATATCAGACAATAATAAATTATCTAGCCAAATTTGTTTCAGATAATCGACGAGATTGGGATAGATAGACAGAAATGAATTTAATAACGTATAGATCTGCTAAAGATCTGCATGAGACTACAGAGATCTCTCTTGCTGAGTTGTGTTTCGGAGATTTGAAATTAATTTTGAATCTTCTTCGTGGTAATCCGTCCTCGAAAGGATGAAAAAGATTTGTCAAAAGAGAGATGTATTTCAAAGTTGAGAGGAAAATTGAACAAAGTTTATAATAAAATTAGATAAGGTTTGAATATGAAATCTTTAAGGTCAAAAGCTTTTTATATATCATAGGGCTCGTCAGATACATTTTAAACCCGGACAGATGATATGGTTGCACAATCTTCGAAGAATTGTAGAAAGAATTCTCAAATTACAAAGTAACTGGGAAGGTCCCTACGAAGTAGTTAAAAAATTAAACGACGTTGTATATTGCATTCGGAAATCCAAGAAGTACAGGAATAAAATTATTTATTTGGATAGGCTGGTCTCTCATGAGAAACACATTTGGATATTTGGACATTTGGATATTTGTTTTGAGATCGAATAAGAAAAGTGTTTTTTTTTTAGTAGGAGGGATTGATTTATATCCAAAGCCCAATTTAAATATAATTTATTTTCCTAAAAAAAATTGAGGACCTCCATCCTGTCAGAATAGATACAGAGCAGATTTGGATACAGCTTTGACGAATAATTGTGATAGATCTGTTGAACAACGTTGCGACATATGTAATTATACGCCTGATCGATTTAATGCCTTTGACACGAAACTTGTATTAATTTTTAATTTTACACGTTATTTTTTACATTCTATAATATCTTTTTGAGTGTTCAAATTTAAGTTTAAATTTAAATGGATGCGCTAGGGATAGCCAAAAAAGGACCAAAACGTCCGTTAGATATAATTAAAAATATAGATATATTTATCAACTATCTTATTAACAAAATTTATAACAAATTCTACTCTCTGAATACCGCGCGTGGCTCTTTGCGCCATTATTTCCACTTCTTTAATTTATTTTTTGTTACTCCTTCAAATTTTTATCTTTTAAAGAGTTCAATGAAGAAGATGCGATGTGAAACATGCACAGTTTGGATTGAAACACGATTTTATTTTTTTGAAGACTGCCTCACCCGCGGATTTTAAGCCGTGTTTTTCCCGTCAACTATTAGGGCAAATGCTGAAGAAGAGGCTTGGAGAGTTCTCTTAGGAGAATGTCGGTTCCACGGTAGGTACTTCACTTCCTTGTCCGAAGACCTTTTTTCTTTCTTATGAAGTTGTAACGGGCCGCTTCACGAGCGGTGTAGTGCGCGCGGACAGCGCAATCGGGATCAAGGTTCGTGAAGGGGTTGAAACACAGTAAGTAATGTTAGTTTGAGATACGTCGTTTATTTGCCTCTTGAGGACAATGGTGATTACAATCAGTGATTACAATCTACTATTTACTATTTATTTACGGGTTTTTACGCGTTATTCGCTTCTAACAGCATTGTTATGACGCCGGGCTAGACGGGTTTTTGTGCGTCTCGTCAAGTGCCTCGCTTCGTGGCGCGGGGCGCGAGTTTTATCGGTGTGTGCTGGTAGGCGCGCGGTGCGTGCGGTAAGGCGGGTACGTGTTGTCACGGTGCGTGATGCGAGCTGGTTCAATATATCGCGATGCGATATTTGCAGGTGCGCGAAAGAGCGCGTACAGGTAGTCGCCGGATGATCGGCGCGAACTGCAGGGCGGCGGCCTGCAGTTGGTGCGGGCGTCGGTGTCGAAGAAGCGGCGCGTGTTCCCAGACGGGTTCGAAGGAGACGCCGTGCGCGGAGTTCGGACGGTCAGGTGTAAGGACCGTAAGACTCAAGAATACTCGAGAAGAGTGGCGAACTCGTCCACTCTTGGTCTTTTACGGAGGCGTGTGACGGGAGTCGTCTCTGGATCAGATAGTCGAGAATTCTCGACGGAGGCTGCGAACACATCAACCTCCGGTTTACTGTCTTTCGACGATTTCGGAGCGGATTCTGGAATGGTCTCGTGCGTACTGCTCAAGCGGATTTGGTTACCGATCTGGTACAGATCCGTGATCTGTCGGGTTTTTATACCCGTTCGGTTACGGCACTCGCGTCGCTCTCGTCCCCCTCGAGGTGGGGATAGCGGCGCGGAGTTTCTGCCGTCTAATGCGTTCGGCGTTTTCCGGGAGCGCTCGGCGCTGCTCGGAGGTCGGTTATTTGTTTCTCCGACCGTGTTTATGTTTATTAAAAATAGGGCGCTAAGCGCCTCTGCCTTTGCCCGTCTGGTGTTTGCCGGGCGGCAAACTTCCGACGGGCGACGTGTCGGGAACGATAGGGTGACGCATCGTTACAAAGTGACAGCATATGATATTACCGGAAACCAGGTGAGAAGCAGAGGACAAATTTTAGAGTAAGATTTATCAGAGTCAATTGGGACCTGAATATTGGTGCTTGGTAACTTGTATCAGTATCTCAGGGTAGAGCAGAAATCCGGTGCCCTGGAGTCGACACTAAACTCTCTATATGACAAAGTCATATATTCATATCATCAAAATGTACTAGGCATTTTAATTCTTGTAATCCAGTCAGCATTCATTCATCTCTGGAATGTGGCTGGCGCGTTCTTTAATTTGTACGGCACTCTATTGAATCCGTACGATGTAGAAAATGCTGTCTTGCATTTATCCTGCTTGGACACGGTTATTTGATGATAATCGTGAGATGACGTTAGATCCAAAGTGGTAAAATACTTAGCGTTTCCCAATTGGTCTAATATGTTTGTTATATTAAGTAATAGAAAGGAATCGCCGATACTTAAATTGTTCAATTTTCGGAAATTTATGACTATTCGTAATTTTTGTTTATGCGTCGACTTTTTTAGGGACTATTAGCAATGGAGTGTTCCATTGATTGGTGTTTGGTCTTATTATTTTGTCTTTTAACATGCCCTTTATTTGCTGAGTTACTTCTGGTTTCTGTTTATCTGGTAAGCGGTACGGTTGTATATTCACGGGTGCGCTGTTTGATTAACGAGCGTTGTAGCCTCGTCATGTGCTTGAATGTTGCATATTTGAATCGCTATTGTATTGGTATCGTATTGGTTATTTCTTTGGCAGCTACACATGGGGTTGGTAATTTGACATATTCTTCGATTGTATTTATTACGCTAATTAGACAAAAAAGTTCTTCCGCCTTTACTAGACAAGAACTGATAAAAATTCCACGCTGCGTTTCTTCTGCGTGTATTATGCCTACTTTATTTGAATCGGTTGAAGCTTGTATAATTGTTTCGCTGCGCAGTTTCAAAGTTAATACTCGCTATGGATATAATTTTAATATTGTATCTGATAACTGTATTAGTTTTTTTTTTATAGTTACATGTTATCTCGTGTTTTTGCAGGAAATCTACCCTTAGAATTATCGTGATAAATTCTAATTGTGATATGTTGCAATTATTAAAAATATAATTTCATCTGGAAGAAACACTATCAATCCCCATTTCAGTAGGAATATTAATGAATAAAGAAATGACGTCTAAGGAAACGAGATAAAAGTCTTCGTTAATTTTAATATCTAAAAATTTTTTTACAATTTCAGAACTATTTTTAATGTGGTTGTATGCAGTGGGAAAGCTTTTGATTAATATGCGATGATTGAAAGATGCTAGGGGCTATTAAGAGAGGAAACAATTAAACGGAATAAACAATTCGGTTTATGAATTTTGGGGAGTTCATATGCCCTCAGTAAAGTATCGTCACTAACGTTAAGAACTCTATAAGTTGGGGAAGATATGAATCCCGCATTCCTCCATCTGGTTAGTAAGTCTTGTAGGTATGAAATAAGCTCTTTTATAGAATCTTTTATAGGATCTTTTTTAACCATAATGTAAGTATTTTTGTCTTTCAGTAAATCTTCGATCTTTTTGAAGTATTCATCTTTATCGAGAGCAACCGTGATGTTACCTTTATCGGCGCGAGTGATAGTCAAATTATCATTATATTTAAAAAAGTTTTTTATTAATTGATTGTTTAATGAGTATGGTGAGATCATTTGTCGGAGTGGAGTAATTGAGAAGGTTATTAATAATATTAACCAAGCGATTTCTAATAATCAATGCAGTTGTAGAAGGAAGTTTTATAAGATTACTCTTGATATTTTTAATAATCTCAGTAGTTAATTTTTCTTTATTAGTAATGGGAAGACTGAATTATTTCCTGCTATAAAATACTTTGGATGTCCTTAGAGATAATCGTAGATGACAAATTGATGAACCACTTATCGTTAATTTAAAGGTTGTTTGTCAATGCAAAGAGCAGGGTCGATTTCTATATATCTATTTCTATCAAATCGTGGGAATGTGAATTCACAGCCTTGTTTTGTGGTTCTAATAAAAACTTCTGCGACTTCACGAATGTAAACCCCTGGCAAGTAAACCCCTTTGTATGACTCGCCGATTTTGAAACTTTGTACACTTGTACAACTATCAAAAATAATAGACACGTATTTTTTTTTAATCGGCAATGGTGCAAGTTTAAGGGCAGAAATCACTCCTTGTATTTATAAGCATGAGTAATTATTATTATTATCTTTAAACTTCTGTACCGTATTAAAATTATTGTCTCCTCTCCCCCCCCCCCCTCATAATTCTTTGGACAGGCTTATAAATCAATGTTCCAAATCTTATTCACCTGAGATTTTGTTTTGTAATCTAATATTCTTTATTTCTAAATTTTAAGGAGTTTTAATGTATTTTAAAACGCCTTATTTGCATTGCATGTTTGCGAGTTAATAAGGAGAAAGATAGAATAAAAAAGAAATGTATGAGATAGGGGTTAGGGCGTTTCTCTCAGGTTGGAGATTGTGGAAGAAACGAGCATGAGCAGGATCGCTATTTCCTAAAATAAGTTTGTCCTCTACCGAAACTGCAGAGGATTAAGTAGCGGATATTTATCCGCTACTTAAATCTTCTAATTCTTTTCAAAATCATTCTGTCTATAAAACTTTTCTCTTTCTTCTTCCATTCCTCTTATATTTCCTTTTCTTTTTCTTTTATGCAGTCTACAAACCGCTTTTTCTTTCTCAATACTTTCTCTTCAAACTTGACTGCTCTATATTTAATAAATGTTATATATATGTTGAGATTCTAAAAGAAAAATTAATGATGGCGCCAGTGCTAAGATTTCCAGACTTTAATCAAAAATTTATAGTGACCATCGATGCATCCGACTATGCAATCAGAGCTATGTTGTCACAAGGAAAGGGGGCGATGACCGGCCGATTGCTTATGCAAGCAGAGTATTATCTCGCGCGGAGCAAAACTATAATACCGAGAAAGAATTGTTATCGATCGTATGGGCCGTAAAACATTTATTATACCATTTATGTTATATATAAAGAAGAAAAGTCCTGTACCATATTTTTATAACGCTTGACAAAAATGTTATTATTGAGTGAAGGGCCTATCATCGCTTATCTTTAGCTGCATGCACATCAGTGAGCCGCGCGCCTGGTAATAATGCGTTACTGTAACCACTGAGCTCCAAGTCCACCACAAACCATGACCATATATGGTTGTGTCGCTCGTTTCGAATCGTTAGGCCGAAATGCAAACTAAGATCGTTCGATCGAAATTCCTTGCATTTCCGGTTTGATCTTTCTTGCAATAACTTAGCCTCGGCGCTTGCTTCATCAGCGTTTCGCGCTGATAACATTATACGTCTTTCGCGATATCTCGCTAACTCGTATTAAAAAATATTTCTTTAAACTATTTAATATTAATAATAATCCAGATATAGCTATTTGGGCTATAACACAAGTTTAAAAATAAAAACGGGGAAGTATTGGCATATAGAAAAGAATTATTATGTATAGTTATTATGTAGTTAAAGAGTTTTATCGAGAATTATAGAAGTCGACGAGAAGAGCATTCACGCCTAAAAATAACAGTGAATATTTAATCGATCAAGGCTCAGAAAATATTCCAGAAATAATCATGGACAAAATCATTCAACAATGAAAGCAAAGAAAATGAAAGCAAACAAAGTGCCGGGTAAGGATGATATAATGATAGAGGCCATTAAAATCAAAGGTTAGATACTTAAAAAATAAAGACCCTTTCTAACTTATGCCTAGACCATAACTCAATACCCATCAAATGGAATAACCATTAACGTATTAATTATTTTATTCCACAAGAAAGAAGAAACAAAATAGACTTCTAGAACTGTAGACTATTAACTTGTTAATTAGCTTGTTAATTCATCTTTATAAATTCTTCATCAGAATAATAGCATCAAGATTGAAAAAAAAGTTGGACTTTTTTTTATCAACCGAGAAAACAAGCTGGGTTCCATTCATCTTTTGAAACAAACGACCATTTCCAATTTATAAAAAAAAACGCTAGATAGAGAAGTCTATTTATATAGACTTTCATAAGGCATTTTATAATATAAAAAACTTAACAGAAACTCTACATGAGAACTGCATTGATTATCGCTATACCAAACTTATATACACAATCTATAAAAACGCTGTGACTGAAAAGCCTCATAATCGCTTTAAAATACGCTTTCAAATTGCCTGATTGGGAGACCAGAAGAATTACAATAGATGAAAAACTTAACTGTCTCTGTTTTGCAGATGACATAGTCCTGATCGGCGAACTAGAAGAAATGAAAGAAATGCTTGACAAATTTAATATAGCATGCACAAAATTTGGTCTAAAAATGAATTTAAAAAAAATTCATAATAAATCTAGTACCTAATAAATATCTAGCCATCCAAGATCAAAAAATATAATTAGTTAACAAGTACACATATTTTGGTCATGAAATTTGAATAGATCGGAACAACCATATGTGAGCTGCAAAGAAGAATAATCCTGACTTGAGAAATTGAAGTACGGGGCGTTAAGCAACTTTTTCAAGAGATTGATATTCCTCTAAGTTTAAAAAAAAAATGTTCGATCGGTGCATCCTTTCGGTGATGATATACAGAAATCTTAATTCTAATTAAAAACACAGCTCCAAAACTAAAGTAACACAGAGGAGAGATCGATGCTTCGAGTCTACTTAAGAGATAAAATAAGAAATGAAAAACTAAGATGCAGGACGGGTTACGGATATTATTGCTCGAGTAGCTAAAATGGAATTGGGCAAGTCGTGTAACCAAGCTAAAAGATATGAGATGGACATGCAAGCTATTGAAATGGAGACTAAGAGCAAACAAGTGAAGCAGAGGATATCCACCATCACGCTAGATGAATGACATTAAAAGAATTAGCCCCAATTGGCTATTTAGTTGGGCAGTTCAGAAAAGAGAGGAATGGAGATGATTAGGGGAGGTCTATGTTCAAGTTAGAAAAAAGCTGGATGAAGGGAAATAAAAAATTCAATAAACAGTAACAGTAGATATAAAAACAGTTGTTGAGATTATGGCGCGGAAAGGTGAATTACAAAATAAATAGTTCGTTATCTTCAGTTACTAAATAGAACACGTCTTTATTATGTGAGAGTTAACCGTGAGAGTTTGACTGATTGAACGGAAGTAATACATAAACAGAAAACAAAAAAAGTAGAATAAAAACAAACAAATAATGCCATCTACCGTATCTGATTTAAAAGAGATACGATATTAACGCCTGATTACATGAAAAATCTCGAGATCATAACCAAGTATATATGTATAAAAGGAAAAATATCTACAAAAAGGATGACGGTTAGAATTCCGAGATATCATTAATTTGTTAATAGCGAAATAAAGATGCGAAAGTGAAGAGGAAAGAAATAGATACTAGGAACTAAAGAAAGCAAAAAGGTATCAATTATGCAATAACAAAGCAGGAACATTAGAATACATAATAAATCATATATAGACAAGGCTAATCATGAAAAACATTAAGGGGAAGAAGAAAAAAAAAGGTGAATGAAAAAAAGTAGGATGAATGAGAAAAGTCAGGAAAATAAGAAAAGTATGTAGGAGAGAGAAAAAGAATGGAAAAGAGAGTGTGTGAGTGTAAGGTTAAGAATAAATATAAACCAAACTTCTTGGCTTGATTATAAAACCATTCGATAAAATTATAGTGCGTGGCAAAAGTTCCAGAATGGCTAATTATCTCAAAAGCTAATGACTTATTTAAAAAATGTTTGAAACAAAAATTGTAAAATTTGAAGCGAAACACTTGATGGTAATCTTGATTTTTGGAGTAAAATATAAGGGTCATTTCAAGGTCTACCTTTTTTTTAATGGACAATCCTATTTTTTATTACATTTTTTTATAATCTTTCTTAAAACTTTTCAAAATACTATAATAATAAAATAATAATAAAATAATAATAAAGTAATAATAAACTAATAATAAAGTATTTTTTCATTAAATATTTTTCGTGGACTTTATATCTTAATTTGATATATTTTGATATAAAAAATAAAATATTTCGCGCGCGTGAAATATTTAGATTTCGATAATCTTACCATACTTTTATAAGAATGAGACAAATTGGTATAAAGAAATTGTTTTTAAGAAAAAGTATGTACTTATTTATATTATTATTTTTTTTTATTAAATAATTATTTTTTATATTAATTGATTTGTTCTATTATTCTGTACATAAAAATATTGGTAAGATTATCGAAAATTAAATATTTTACGAAATATTTTTTATTAAAATTTATCAGATTAAGATATAAAATAAGTCGAAAAATATTTAATGAAAAAATACTTTATTAAATTGTTTTGAAAACATTTCGAGAAAGACTATAAGAATAAAATAAAAAATAGGACTATAAGAATGAAATAAAAAATAGGACTCTCTATGTAAAAAAAGTTGACCTTGAAATGATTCCTAAATTTGATCACAAGGTCACCATCAAGTGTTTCTTCCGAACTCTATACTTTTTGTTTCAAATATTGTTTAAATAAATCATTATTTATTAAAGTAATTAGCCATTCCGGAACTTTTGCCACTCATTGTGTATATACTTATTCCATCATCATTAATTCAAAATAATTTTAACAACTACTATTCAACTCAAACGATAGTATTTTCAATAAAAACTTTAAAAAATGGCAATTCTTGAACATCATTGATTGTCTGGTTTATGTTATTTCCTTTTTAAGGATTAGCTCTTAGCTCTCGGTACATGTAAGTGAGCAAATTTTTCTCAACTAATCAAAATAATTGAAGTTCAAAGATTTTTGGAATTTATTAATTACTTTTAAAAAAGTTTATCAAAAACTACGCAGTTAATACAAAATCTCTCAATTTGTTATTCCGAAAATTTTTAAATTTAATAATGATTGTATTCAAGCATTTAATATCTTAAAAAAAGAGCTATCGTTTTCATGATATTACATATTTATAATCCTGATTTAAAAACAGAGTTTATATACTGACAATGATTATTTACAGCAGTGAGCTATTGCTGGAATTCTCCTTCACAAACAAAAAGGTTCTTGAGGTTCTTTACTTTTTATAGTCAAAATACAAAGGCAATTATCACAGCTTTGAACTTCAAATGCTTATTAAATCTATTGGAAAGTTCCATGTTTATTTATACGGATTAGATTTTACAATAATTCCCATTGTCATGCTTTAATTTTTGCAGTGAATAAAAGTAGAGTATATAGGCCGATTCTAACGCAGGTCCTCTGAAGGGGGTGCGGGTTGAGGGGAAGCTGCGCGGAGAACTTGCTGGTGCGAGGGGGTATGACATAGCGCTGGCAGAGGACGCTTATCGCGGGAGCGGACATATTTATGACGGGTGTGTGTATATACAAAGACGAGTGCCGATGTCTTAGCTGCTATAATTTATATTTATTGTAAACAAATAACATCTATTATACGTGCGATATGAAGGGAATTTTTTTCTGGGAAGAGCCAAAGAGACGCTTATCGTGGGACATGTTTAAACCGGTGCATGTATACAAAAGCGAGCGTCGATGTCCGGGCTGCTTTATAAACATTATAAACAAATAGCGAATATTGCACGTGCCGTCTGAACATTGAGAATTTTTCTTTCTAGGAAGAACCGTTTAACGGCGCAGGTATAAACAAAAGACGAGAAAAGGAAAGAAGATGTCTTTTTTTAATATTAATATAATTTTTCACATGCATGCAACGATTCGTTATCCTTCTCTAACTCACCGCCTTATGAACGCCTCGCTATTCCTTATCCACCGGTCGCGCCGTAGCTATATCTATTAGCGCTATATCTATCATATATGTAAGAAAGGAAAGCGAAAGAAATAGATAATCATTTCTTTTTCATTTTCTTTTAACACATTTATTTATATTACCATACATCGTTTCAAGGTTTCACACAAATTCATTCATCCACAGCATAAGCTACTAATTTGCAATCTATAATAGAGTTTTATCACATACGTCGCGCATCTTCTCTCATGGCATTAGGCATATTATTTTGCAAACACTGAACAAATTAATCAAACCTCGCATTTACGTCTTCTGTATTCTCATACAATTTTAAATATTTGTGATTTACGCAATGTTTAAGTTCGAATAAAAATAACATAGTTGCTGGTTTCATGTATAAGGAAGAATCATCTACTATAAGTTTAACAACACTTGTATCATGTATTTTAACATGTTCCATTATTAGATATTCAATTCTTAGCGAAGAAGGTTCAATGCAAGAATCGCTCAATATCGACACATCTTTTAATGAATATTTCTCACGTTTCATGAGATTTATATGATTTCCTCGGATATCCCCAAGATGTAATTCCACAAAGGACTCAGGTCCGCTGATTCCAATGTCCAAGTATTTATACGCCGTGCGCGTCAATGCAAATCTGCGTATCAAAATTCGTGGTATAACGAGGTTTATCACATCTGAAAAAAAAGAATACAATTAAATATGGAAAAAACATATATAAAAAAGATATGAAACATTTGCGATACTTACGAATCAAGCGGTTTGTTGTACGACTTAATTTCATCTCGAGGAACATAATAATTCATGGGTTTAACACTATTGCTGTTTCCTTCAGCGAAGCGTTTACACTATTGCTGCTTTTTTCAGCAGAGTAATTTGTGAGAAACCATTCGTGCTGGACGATACACAAGTACGCGATCATTGCCATCTAACTGGACGGTACCGAGATCTCGCGCATTCAAATTGCAATTTAAATTATAAGAACTCTTTTTACATTCCAATAGTTTTTCATAATTTATCCGGTTACGATTCACATTTTATTATCACGGAAATAGCTGTAGCGTTCGAAGGGAGAATCGATTTATTGCCGATAACGAAAGAAAAATATATATCTTTTACAAAAAATGTTAAACTTGCAGAAGAAATATTGTATCAAATTGCGTTGTATAAATTCATATAGATTTCTTTCAGCCAGCTTTGACAAATTAGCATCTTTTTTAAATAAAGACAAACTTAAAATTTTAAAATCGAAATTCCAATATGTACAAGAAGACAATTTCAATTTATTAACACGGAAGGGCGTCTTTCCATATGAATATATTGACTACATCGACAGGTTGGAAGATACGTGTTTACCATCGCGCGATTCATTTCAGTTCTTTGATCGGTGACACTGTATCCGAAAACGATTACGCACACGCCGAGACTGTTTGGAAGCAGTTCTCCATTCAAATGCTAGGCGAATAAATTGATCTATATTTAAAAACAGATATCTTGTTATTAGGAGATATTTTTGAAAATTTCCGCGAAAGTTGCATTAAAAATTATAGCCTCAATCCCGCGTATTACTTTACTCTCCCCGATTACACGTGGGATGTCATGTTGAAACATACAAATATTACGTTTGAATTACTTACTGATATCAACATGGTTATATTTATCGAACGGGGAATACGCGGCGGTTTGAGTCAATGTTCCGGCAGATACGCGCATGCTAATAACAAGTATATGCAGTCGTACGATCCATCGAAATCTTCATCATATTTAATGTACTTTGATATCAATAATTTGTACGGATGGGCAATGTGTCAACCATTGCCCTATGCCGATTTTCGATGGGTCGATGACATCTCTGATTTTAACATTAGCGCGATCGCTTCGGATTCATCCAGGCTACATCCTCGAAGTCGACCTCGAGTATCCGCAATATCTTCACGATGCGCACGCTGACTTACCGTTTTGTCCGACACGCGATAAATCTCCCGGTAAACGAGAGGACAAGCTCCTCGCTACATTATACGATAAAAAGCAATATGTCATACAGTATCGCAACTTGCAGCAGTGTACGCGTCACGGTCTTCGTGTCACAAAAATATATCGCGTATTGCAATTTGCTCAATCTGCATGGCTCCGCAATTACATCGAACTCAATACAAAATTTCGAACATTTGCGAGAAATGATTTCGAAAAAAATTTGTACAAATTAATGAATAATGCGGTATTCGGTAAAACTATGGAAAACGTGCGCAATCACGTTGATGTAAAATTATTAACAAAGTGAGATGGACGATATGATGTAGAGGCAATGATCGCAAGACCGAATTTCCATAGTAGAAGCGTGTTTTCAGAAAATTTAGTCGCCGTTGAACTGCGCAAACTTGAGGTAAAATTTAACAAACCAATTTATATCGGTATGTGCATACTTGATATATTGAAAGTGTGTTTGAACGAATTTCATCACGAATACATGTTACGATTATATCGCGATAATTGTATAGTCATGTACACCGATACAGATAGTTTACTTTATTACATTAAATGCGACGATATATATGAGAATATGAAACGCGATATCGATAGATTCGATACGAGCGATTATCCGGCAACAACGCATATACCGTTTGCAAATAAAAAAGTACCGGGTTTAATGAAAGACGAAAATAATGGAGCAATCATGACTGAATTCGTTGAACTTAGAGCAAAAATGTACGCGTTGCGTGTAGATGGTAAAAAGGATACGAAAAAGTTTAAAGGCGTCAAGAGTAACATCGTTGCGCGTACTATAACTTTTGATGATTACACGCAATGTTTGAACAAAGAGATTGAAATGACACGTCAACAATCGTGTATTAGGTCAAAATTGCATGAAGTATATATCATCCGCAAGACAAAAATTGCTCTGAGTCTGTACGATGACAAGCGTACCCGAAACCAATATGTTACCATGGGGACATTATTGGATACTTTTATAATGTAATGTGATACAATGTAGCGTAATGTAATGTAGTGTATCATAATATACATATATGTGTGTGTGTGTGTGTGTGTGTGTGTGTGTGTGTGTATGTGTGTATATGTATCAACTTATCGATAGGAAAACAAGAAATATACATCTATTTTTTTCTCTTTTATGTTTTATATGCCATTTTACATAT
>JBCAUJ010000046.1:1549826-1566698 GCA_038406275.1 Cataglyphis albicans
TATATATATTATATTTTTATATATTTTAGATATTTTAAATGTATTTCATATTTTTCATATGTAAAAATCAATACAGTGTTGTAGTTTATATACAGTTTGTATTAATTAAACGACGTTGTCTTTGTGTATCCAGGAATTATGCGATCCATCGAATCCAAGCCATTTCACGTAAACCTCATCACCCCTCCTGCGCAATACTTTCTCCATGAGGTACACATCCGGATAATTCGCGCGACGCAACTCGTACTCGTAGAACGCTCCAGCAATGGGCTTTCCGCGATAATCCTCGAGTAGATAGGTTACAGGATTAGTACGCTGTACTTTATCAATCATAAACACCTCGGTGGTCCAATTCAATGTATAACCTTTCTCGAAAATCGTCTTGTATTTGCTAACGCGTACCGAGTCATCTATTTTGAACTTTGTTGGACCCGCTATCTTTATTGCGCTGTATACCGTAACCAAGTCTTTCGGCGATCGTGGGGGTAACGTCGACAGGTCGCATACAGATCGTTCAATGCTTGCGCGCGTTGTAATTCGACACGAGTCGCGGCAACTTATCCACCCATAAGTTCCGTTGAGCGTAAACATCTTCTACATAGCGTCTTTCATTGTACGATTGAATCGTTCGACGATCGATGCCTTCAACACCGAATACGTGGAATAATGATTGACATCATGTTTCTTCATGAGGCGTTGCACATCGGTGTTGTAAAATTTTTTCCCCATATCGATTTGCATGTTTCTCGAGCACTTCTTGCTATCTCAAATTATTTTAGCGATAACATTAGCCGTTTCGCTTCCGCTTTTACTCTTGAGCGGTACGGCCCACGCGTACTTGCTCAGCACAACGATGACTGTAAGTATGTAGTGGTGGCCTTTGTTGAAACGCGAGTACGGACGCATCTCGACGATGTCAGCTTGCCATAGGTCGTCGTAACCTCGCACTATGATAAGTCTTCGGGGAAGATTTCTTCTCGCTGAAACATGCAGTTCCTCGACGAGTCGTAGCTTCTCGATATTTTTATCAGATTTTAACAATGTCATGTTTTTTTTAGTGATCATAGATCACAAGATCACCAGTCGCGATGCGACTGGTTTCTTGGCGCGTAATAATATATATGTGAAGAAATTACATTATCATTTATATCTGAAATTTTTTTTAACCATTTAATAGCTGTTTATTTCCGTTTCAATAGCGGTTCTTTATCTTCTGTATGCCGATAGCGGTCTGTTAGCCGTTCGTAGCCGGCTCTGAGCCGGTTTCTGAGCCGTTCCTGAGCAGTTTGATAGCTGTATCCGAGCCGTTCCTGAGCCGTTTGATAACCGTCCGACAGCCGTTCGTTGCCGTTCGTTGCCGTCCGTCGCAGCTAACCATTCGTAGCCGATCTTGGACTGGTTGTTGCTGTCCATTGTTAATCGTTGACGTTTTGTTGAGTAGCGTTCGCTACTCGTTTTTAATCTAGCAATATTTGCACGCCAAAGCTCGTTTACCACAATTTATAACGCTCGCACATCTTTCTCGAACGCAGCAAGCTTTTCGTCTGACTCTTTTTGTTGATTCCTCAACGTTTTAATACATTGATACGTATAGTTTGTTGACAGCATTGGTATCGGCTTCAGGTTGCGCTACACGGTGAATTTTGCACGATTTCGCGTCACAGTCCATAGCGATGCGACATAGAGCGTTTTCACGCACGTAACTTTTCACCAATCTATGATCACTTGTATCATTTTGCCGTTCGAATAATCCAAATTTGTTGGTATGCATCATCGATGCGAGTGGTGCCGATCGATTGATTAGTTTTGAGACACCGTTTAATTTATAATAATGCCAGCTTCGCGAAGTTCCTTAATGATTGAAAAGATTTCGTTGTCGTGACCATTGTGACCTGCTTGGCGCGAAGCGTCGAGCAATCGTAGATGATCCACCAATTCATTGGGATCGCCCCAATGCACGTAATCAATCTTATTGTTGGTTAGCGATATCGCGCGAGGCATGAAATCATTTTCCAAATTTTTTCTTTTTCGGTTCAATCGACATCAACGATGCGATTATTTCTTTGTACTTGTATCCTCTGTTGCCCCGTATTCGACCGTCCGCATCGTGATTATCTTTATGCGCGCTCGTTGTCAACAACATGTACGTTTGTTCATCATCATCTGTATAGATGATGTTATCAGGGATTTTCTTGAAGATCAACTCGTAAAGACTAGGTGTGCCGGCGTATAGTACGCCATCGATAATTATGCTATCCGCGTTGTCCACGTCAAAACGTTTATTACCGAACATTATTCCATCCTGACCGAGATAAACACCAAACACGTTGTCTGTACCGCTATTTTGATCACCGCTCAGGACAGGCCAGATGTACTTTTGGCCCAGTGGACCTAACTGATCTCGCAACATTTCTTGATCTTCTAGTGTTTGCAATTGATTTCGAACGGACGTTACGAGCGAGTCATTGGTGGTTTCAAAAACATCCTCGCCAGCAAGTAATTCAGGCATCGTAGGCACGATTCTTGTTATTGCGGGCGGTGTAAAGGTTATCGGCGGTTCATTCAGTGGAGCATCCAATCATTTTGATATATGCGGTGCCGCTGAGTGATTTGACCAGACGTCAGATTGTTTTTCTCTCTTTTTCGTCGCATCCTTCTCACTTCTGGATGATTAACGGTTCAATCTCTCGTCGATGTTACTCCCCGGCTCGTTCTTTACCAAGATTGAATTAGAGTTGTCGACAATCTTTTGTAGCGGTCCAATGAGAGCTCTAAAGTATCTGTCTAATACAATATCCTCCTCGATTTTACCGGTCTTCAAAGCGCGATGTTTCTTATGAATCGATTTGCTCGTTTTCACAATTTTCCTCGCAATCTTTTCATGCTCAAGAATACCCTCGCTGCCAGCCATGTTGGTCGAGTGTCAATTTCTCACGTTTCACCACGATGATGTATTGGTAACGAACTAATCGCTTTGCGGTATTACACGTTAAATCTTTTTCTGTACCGACCTGTTGAGCAAGCTGTCTTTGTCTATCACTACAAATCCATACTTGTGCTGTCAACAATCGCGATATAACGCGCAAAATTCATCGTACGATATATCGGTATTCATGTGATCGTTATATACATGTTTCAGATTGGTACCATCTTGTTTGAACAGTATCAGCAGATTCGCATATCAGATGTTTAGGTATTCTCGCGTAGACATTGTCGCGTATCAGATGTTTAGGTATTCTCGCGTACGTCTGACAGAGATAAAAGCAGTCGGCGCTTGAGTGTCGACTCATTGAAAAGTATTCTCTCACCGCATCTTGTTTATCGCATGCAATGTCATCGAACACGAAGATGGAATTTGGACGCGCCTTGCTCGGCGGAATGACTGTTGTTGAAAAATGTAAAATAACTAATTTCGTCAATCGATATCAATAAATTCTCTAAATATCGATATTTCGGTTGTTGAAGCAATTTTGAATACACGTACACGTTCTCGAAACGTACACCATGTGAACTTTCTATCAAACTTATCAACATGTTGGTTTTATCGCAATTCGAAGGACCGCAAATGATACCGCGTATAGTAGTCGGTAGTATTGTACTATGCTTGCGCATCTCCGCGTTGTTCCCCATCGACCGTAATTTGTTGTCACAATTCATCACTTTGATTATCACCTACGTTTGTCGCACAAATTTCATTTTCACACTGCCGACTGAGAGGGCAGTTGGATCGAACGCCTATTTATAAGTGTGCGGAACCGCGAATCGCTCAGTAGCGAAAATGTTCATCTTGCTATCGAGATCTTCCGATATTTGCAATTTGAGCGCCGAACAGTTACAATTTGTGTCAAAAATCGTTTTGCTGCGAATGTGCGGATCATCCATTGCGTGATCACATCCATTATCTGTGGGACAAATTTCCGGAATATATAAAGACGGATTTGGAGATTCAACAATATCGTCGCTGTTACAAACATTACAATCAACCGTGGCAACGAACGGGCCAGCGTCGTTGATAAAAGATTGCAGCAAATGTCAACAAAAATAAGTAGAGGTCTATTAAATCGCGCGATAAACGCACTTCTTATCAAATTACATATTTCTGGCTATCAATTTTGTGGTCCAGGTACTCATTTGGAAAAACGATTGGCGAGAGGTGATCGACGAGAGGGTATAAATCCATTGGACGCGACGTGCCGCGAGCACGACATTTTCGGAGCACCGATCTCACCGAGAGGCACGCAGCTGATAGGATACTCGCTGAGAGAGCACAAAAACGCATCGTCGCGAAAGATTCGATTCTGAGTGAGAGCCGCAGCTACGGCTGTTTGGGCAGCGATGAAAGCTAAGACAAAGAGTATGGGTATGAAGACGAAGACAAAGACGAAGAAAAAGACGGTGAAGAAACAGACACTTTCAACAGCGAAACGAGACGGTACTGCCGATTTTACCGATATTGGACGCGCTCGAATCCTTGATCAGTGGAGCGGCCGACGTGGCAAAAGCGGTGAACGATGGCAAAGCCGCGCGGCATTAGCTGAAGGAGCTGCAACGCCACAATCGCGCGATGGAAGGTCACGGGCTTTATCTCGCTCCGTACAAATATGGACAGGGATTGTATCTCGGCTCGTACAAACGTGGAGGGCGTGGTAACGAAGAAAAAAAAAACGTCAAAGAAATGTTAAATATGCCTACGGACGTGACAACGAACATACATGAACAACTAGCAAAACGTATGCGTATACCATTCTTTAGAGGCGTTTTTATGCGTGATTCTTTACCAATTGATGGTATACATCGAAACGAAAGTGGCATCGTGAATTTGAGTAACACCAAAGGATCAGGTACTCATTGGGTGGCCTATGCAAAGAAGGAGAATCGCGTTATATATTTCGGCAGTTTTGGTAATCTTCGACCACCGAATGAATTTATGCGATATTTCGGACAGAACGTGATGAATATACAGTACAATCACACACCTGTTCAAACTTACGATCAGAGTATCTGCGAACAATTGTGTCTGCAGTTTCTTCATACTGTCGACGACGATCAGTATGAATTTAAAGCCTGACGATGCGCCGTTAAGACTCAGTATTTGTTAAACACTTTTCCCAACATGTCTATGACATTCACGCTGACTGGAAAGAGTAGCGTTCTCGCGGCACACTATCATCCAGCCATAGATTTGAGCAACGGTGACTACGAGCTCGGTCTAACAAATTTGAGACATATCATATGATGCCGAACGTAAATTCCTCGAATAATAAATTTTATTTCGATGAAAATGACACGAAAATTACGATTTCCGAAGGATCGTACGAGATACACGCCATACATGAATTTTTGAAACGTGCAATTTTACAGAAACGCCCGCGACACATGTTTCGCTCCGGCAATCGTGTTGAAAAACGCAGTGATATCCCGTCGGAAGAGAAGACCGTTCGAGTGAACAGTGACGAGGACGAAACTGTAGAATACCCGATAACACTTCGTGCTAAGTATAATACGATGAATAGCGAGATCACGTGCGCTTTCAGAGTAAACTTTAACAAACCCAACAACATTGGATCGTTATTGGGATTCTCGAACCGCATATTACAGCCGAGACAGTGACATCAATCGGACGATTAATATCATCAACGTAAATATTATCATAGAATGTAACGTGACCGCGGGTGTGTACAGTAACGACAAACGTGTTCATACAATACATGAATTTTCACCGAACGTGCCACCAGGATATAAAATATCGGAAACGCCTGCGCAGATCATTTACTTGCCGATCATTGCGCGGAGCATTACGGATCTAACAATACGCGTCGCGGATCAAAACGGATGATTGCTCGATTTTAGAGAAAAAATCACAATCAGATTACACGTACGATGGCGACAAAATTAGCATGCAATACATGAGATGCTCGTGTTGAACGACTTGAAGAAGAACGTAAGAGATAATAATATCTTTACGGTACCGATTGATAATACCATCCGATCATCATCATCATCATTATCACCATCATCATCATTATCATTATTATTATCACCATTAAGTTGCGCTAAAAAGACGAGAAAGAAGCTCAGCGCGTCGAACATTGAATTTTTACAATCTTTAGGTTTCGCGGTACGAAATATCTAAGAAAACATGATCGACATCCTTAACATTGGAGGCGAGCCGGTCTTTGACGATCGTATCGTCAAAATCGAGACTCACACTTACAATCCGTAAGCCAACACAACGTTTGAACACAGCGACGAGATATAAATACCCATACAAATATCCATACAACAACAGGATCTGTATACATTGCCGTATGAGTTTTCTATACATTGAAGGAAAACTAACGCTAAACAAACCAGCTGAAGGATTTGATTTAACTCTGGGAAATAATTGCATCGCATTCATGTTCGATGAGATACGAACTTGACGGTGTGGAGATTGATCGTAACAGAAATGTGGGAATAACTAGCACACTCAAGAATTATGTAACGATATCATCTGATAGAACCGTGATTATAAGGAATGCCGGCTGGGATGCGCAGACTAATGCGAATCAATACTTTAATTTTTGTATATCACTCTACATGTTATTGGGATTTTGCGAGGATTACAAATGCGTAGTGATTAACGCTTGTCACGAGTTGATTTTAATACGATCGTGCAACAACAATTGTCTGATTGGAAATTTGGCGTTAGAACCTGTGATTAACATACTCAAGATACAATGGCGAATGCCACACGTTATATTGAACGAGGTCAACAAGCTGTCGATGCTGTGCGCCTTGAAAAGCGGACGATATTTCAGAATGGGTTTTCGCTCGTGGGATCTGTACGAGTTTCCGCTATTGCAGCGTACAACCAAACATTCGTGGGCCATTAAGACCGCGACTCAGCTGGAGAAACCGCGATACGTTGTCTTCGCTCTGCCTCAGGCCAGAAAAATGTCATGTCCGAGGATACAAGTCGATTCGACGACTGCAAATTGAACAACGTGAAACTCTATCTAAATTCGGAATGTTATCCGTATGACGATATGAACTTGGATTTTGATAAAAACAGATGATCGATTCTGTATGACACGTATCAGCGTTTCTGCAAAAATGATTACGAATACGAGTATTTCGAGCCGAGTTTCACTGTTACGCAGTTTCTACGCAACGGTCCGTTCATGATCATCGATTGTTCTCGACAAAATGAATCTGTCAAGAGCGCAACCATGGATGTGAGATTGGAATTCGAGTGTAAGGAGAATGTGCCGATGAATACCACTGCATACTGTCTCATCATACACGATCACGTGATTCAATACAACCCGTTGACCAATGTGGTGCGCAAAATCACCTAAGTGGGGGATGAGACGATATAAAACCTATAATGTATCAAGATCAATCGCAATTTTCGTCTCGTTGTGCTGATATAAAAACGTTATGTCCTTACCAACGTTCGTGGACTTACTTCCTCGTGCCTCGGGATGAAATTTGTCGTAAAGGAGGTGGCAGTGCTCAGAAAGGAGACCGTTTTGGCGCATTACATATTTACATGCTCCATACCATGAAATCTTCTTACAAGATCCGACAAATCATGTGCTTCCTGGCTGATTGCGAATCACCATGGATTACGATAGGAAGATGGAAACGTGCCATACAGTATGGCTAAACGTTTGATTACATCGGCCGTGCTTGGTACAGAAGAGGATGACGAAACGTTGACTTTCGTGTACGTCAAGGAATGTCAGAAACGAGAATGACTGGTGGATTTGCTCGAAAATTATGCGAGAGAAAACCTAATTATCGAGATTTTGGATGTTAATTATGAAGATATTGAATCTTTAAATAATATAGATGTTGCTAATACTATAAGATGTGTACTACTAAAGATGTGTAATAATAAAACATATTAAGAATTGCGCATTACAGAATGTATTAAAAATATTTAACTGGTGGTCGCAACGTCAAAAAAAATTGCAATATTTTTAAAAATAAAAATATGTAAACATTATTCATTTGTTTTATCTCTTATTCTCCCCACTCTTTTCCTCGCGAGTCTTTTCTAAGAATACTTTTCAATTGGCAGTCTATCCCTTCTCTTCAATTTCTGAACCCTCAATTGGATGTCTTTCCCTTCTCCTAAATTTTAAAGCATTAATCTCCCACCACATTATACTTTTAAAGAATAAACGTATACTCGGTTTTATATGATCAGTGTCACGTCAACCGCTCTACTTTTCATAACCGTTCTACTATTTGTAACCGAAAAATGTACGTACGTTCAAAATGTATTCCGCTCAAAAAAGCAGCAATAGTGGTAAACGTTCCGTTGAAGAAAACAGCAATAGTGTTAACTCCATGAATTATTGTTCCTCGAGATGAAATTAAGTCATACAACAAACCGCTTGATTTGTAAGTATCGCAAATGTTTCATATCTTTTTTATATATATTTTTTTCCATATTTAATTGTATTCTTTTTTTTCAGACGTGATAAACCTCGTTATATACCACTAATTTTGGTACGCAGATTTGCATTGACGCACACTGCGTATAAATACTTGGACATTGGAATCAGCGTGGGACCTGAGTCCTTTGTGGAATTACATCTTGGGGATATTCGAGGAAATCATATAATACTACCTCATGAAACGTGGGAAATATTCATTAAAAAACGTGTCGATATTGAGCGATTCCTGCATCGAACCTTCTTCGCTAAGAATTGAATATCTAGTAATGGAACATGTTAAAATACATGATACAAATGTTGTTAAACTTACAGTAGATGATTCTTCCTTATACATGAAATCAGCAATTATATTATTTTTATTCGAACTTAAACATTACGTAAATCACGAATATTTAAAATTGTATGAGAATACAGAAGACGTAAATGTGAGGTTTGATCAATTTGTTCGGTGTTTGCAAAGTAACATGCCTAGTGCCATGAGAGAAGATGCAGTCAAAATTTTGCGCGACGTATGTGATAAAACATCTATTATAGATTGCGAATTAGTAGCTTATGCTGTGGATGAACTTTTGTGTGAAACCTTGAAACGATATATGGTAATATAAATAAATGTGTTAAAAGAAAATGAAAAAAAAATGATTATCTATTTCTTTCGTTTTTCTTTCTTACATATAAGATAAATACCGCTAATAGATATAGCTACGGCGCGACCGGTGGAATGAGGGATAGCGAGGCGTTCGTAAGGCGGTGTGTTAGAGAAGGATAGCGCTAATAATTGCATGCATGTGAAAAATTATATTAATATTAAAAAAGACATCTCCTTCTTTCCTTTTCCCCTCTTTTGTTTATACCTGCGCCGTTAAATGTTTTTCCTAGAAACAAAAATTCTCAACGTTCAGACGGCACGTGCAATATACGCTATTTGTTTATAATGTTTATAAAGCAGCCGGACATCGGCGCTCGCCTTTGTATACATGCACCGGTTTAAACATGTCCCACGATAAGCGTCTCTTCGGCTCTTCCTAGAAAAAAATTCCCTTCATATCGCACGTATAATAGATGCTATTTGGATACAATAAATGTAAATTATAGCAGCACAAAACATCGGCACTCGTCTTTGTATATACGCACCCGTCATAAATATGTCCGCTCCCGCGATAAGCGTCCTCTGCCAGCGCTACGTCGTACCCCCCGCGCTAACAAGTTCTCCGCGCGGCTTCTTTTCGATCCGCACCCCCCTCAGAGGACCTGTGTTAGAACCGGCCTATATATCCTACTAATAAAGTTAATATTAATTTTCACATTGGCTCATGAATACTTAAACTTTAAAACTATTAATTCAAGATTTCACATTGAGTAGATCATCGTATTGATGCTCTTACAAGAGAACACCTCGTGAATCCGGAAATTTTGATTTTGATGAAACTTTATAGACATATAGGGGAAGGGGAGAGATATATAGATGAATTTAGAAATTTTAATTGCTGCCTAAAACTAATTTTAAGGCACGAAAACATCCCTGATATGTAGAGCGGCTTTTTGTTTTTCTCAAAAAATTATTTAAAAAATTATTATAAATTATTGATATATTTTTTTTTTTTAAATAATTTAAAATTTTATAATTATAATTATTTTATTTATTGGTCCATTCAGTTGTAAATTCATATGAATATAAACTTCAAGTTATGAATTTTCTTTCTCAATAAAATTTTTCACATTGATCACTTTGATTCTATTAAAGAATCACATAATAAATTCAAACTTTTTACTAATTCAAATGTTTTATTAGTAATTAACGCCTTTATCAAATTATGGTTTTTTCCAACAAAGTCTACTAGTTCTCGCAAAATAATTAAGAACTTATTTTATATTTTTAAGAATTTTGGAAATTTATTGACAAGTTTTTGATAGAGGAACGACGTTCACTTCATAAAAAATATTATTGAAGACCGATTTTGGAAATTTCATTTGGACACTATGCATACGTGATTAATAACACATTCTTCCGGAAGACTACTCCTTCCAAATTATAATATTATTTGGTGTGGAGATACAAAACCCAGATGTCGAATTTATCAATTTTCTAAATAAAATTTGAAGAGCTTAACGTTATTGAAAGTTGAGATATAGCAAGAGAACTTATTATAGAATTGATAAATAAGATTAAAGAATATGAAAGATACAAAAAATATTCTTTATATAATCGAGGCGATTATATATTAATTATAAATACTATTGTTAAAACGGATGAGGACCAAAAAATTGAAACTCATTTATAAGAGCTCATTTATAAGAGCGTAAGTTATAGCCAAAGTTCAGTGAGAATAAATATGTCATTCAGGATATATCCGGTTTTAATCATATAATCAGATAGTACAATTCACCTGTTACAAGCGCCTTGTTTTATGATATGATTGTGTAAATTTACAATGACATTATTATTGTTATATGTTTTCCACCTTTCTATGCATTACATTAGTATATTCTTTTTACAAATAATGGATGCAAGAATTAAAAGCATTTAAAAAATGATTTAAATAAAAATTTATAACATATTTCAACTTCAGCTATCAGAGTGGTCGGTCAACGTTCGTGATTAATCACAACGAAAAAGATACGTGCAAGATCAATCTTTTCGTTGCCGTGCGATATTGCGAAACCCGCCGCTAGCTAAAGCGTATATGGTCTAACTGCGCGAAACCCGCGTTTATTCGCCAGACTTTTTAAATTAAGATTTTAATAATTATTGCGAAAATTGCAAAATAGTACAAGACTTTTATCTAAGAATAAACTTTAGAAAATTTTATATATACAATTGTATCTTTTAGTATTATTTAGTTTAAGTGTTTTAGCAAAGATATTTTGTTCTAATGTCTTATTATGATTTGTTCAATACATTGTATCTTGCAAATTAAAATTAAAAATGAAATATTTTGTTTTGATTTGGTCATGGTCTTTATTTATTCGGCTCAATCTTCAAACGTATATTTTCAAATTTTAATTATGTTTGATCGATTCAATTTGTAATCGGTCGGTTTTTCCCGAGCACTGTCGTAGGATAGCTCAGTCGGGATCAGGGCTCGGAAGGTATAGCAAGTACGAGAATGCAAGTGGTTGTGCTAAATAAACAAGAGATTTATTTATTGTCAGACTACGGGGGTTACAAAGTGTGTGTGTGGATGCACGTGCGCGGATGAATGTAAATGAGCGCGAGTGCACGTGATTGAATGAGCGCAAATGAGAGCGGCGTGGGCGAGTGCCCATACGGGGTTCCGCGTGTTGTACACGGCGGCTGCGGAGTCACCCTGGCGGTGCGCTTTGATGTATGTCGAGCCCAAGTGCACGCTTCGTATGCACTTGCAGCCGGTACGCTTCGGCGGCGGATCGAGCGCGTCGAGCGATAATCGATGCGCGCGATCGATAAACGGTGTCACTCGGCGCGATGGCGCGCGGTGATCGTCGTGAGGGGCGGGAGCCTCGTGGCGCGGCGAATAGCGTGTCGATAGTTTCGGCGCGTAGGGCAGTCTTACGGCCCTAGTTGTGCGGATTCTATTGCCGTAGTAATGGCGAGTCACGGTCGCCTTGTGTCGGATCGCGAGATGCTTCGCGATTTATCTGGGATTTGCGGGAGCAGTTCGCGGTTGGAATAGGAACGTCCGGCAGACGGGAATATCCGTCGGTGACGGGTAATTTCCCACCGCTAGAAGTATTGCTGGACGATCGGATGCTTGGTCGAAACGCTTGGTTTTGCGGGATACTAGGAAAGCCCAGCAGAGGCGGAGTACACCCAACCTCGATCTCGCTTGTGAAGGGTGTAGGGTTTTTCAGGATGCTCTGAGCGTCGTGCCGACTTCAAAGCAGCGGAGAAGGGTCTGTTCTTTTTACCCGGTGGAGCGCCTTTTTATACCCGGTATCGGCGGTATCGTGTCGGCGCGATAATTGTTCGTTTAACAATTCGGTTGAGCCTGTTCGCGGCTCGGGAATTTTCGGAAGCGGTCGGAGCGGTTTCCCGAGCGCGCGACTCGTGCTCCGGTACGGTGTGTCGACCCGGTGATATACTTGTAAATAACAAAATATTTACCAAATGTTTGTTTTCGCTCGCCGGTTTATAATACGATGGGGCGCATAGCGCCTTCGCTCTAAAGTCCCGTGACTGCTGGGCGTAGGACGGCGATATTTCACGCGCGTTGGCCCGAGCGATGGTCGTCGGGTGGCGGTGTCCGGCGGGTGGACGGCCGGGTAACGATGTGCGCATCGTTACAAATTTTTATAATTATTTATATTAATTTTATTTTATTGAAATATGGATCATTCGAGATGAATGATTAAATTAAGATATGGTGGAGCTTGTAAGGTATAACTTTCTGTCGCCATATGCATTTTTTTTATATTGCGCGAGCAGTGATTATTTCATTGCCTATTGACACGCAACTCAACAACAGCATTTTTATTTTGTTAGGTTGACTTAACAACTTATATCTGTTTACCCGCTGCGATGCAATCATGATTAATCGGAGTTTGTTACAAAACAATCGAGACGCGATTTTTGTTCTGACCGTGATAATGATCAGACCATTACAGTTATTTAATTCCGCAAGTGTTCTTTGCATTATGCGTGAGTGTTTGTTTAAGTATTTTGTATACGAAATTTGTTTATAAAAATTTGTCGAAAAAGTTATATTTGTTAAATAAATTATTGTGGAAACACAATTAATAACTCAAGACTAGATCTAACAAATTTCTTTACGCCTTCTATCTCCTGACTTATTCTTGTAATCTCTTTAAATCTCTTGTAATCTCTTGTTATCTCTTTCTAACCCGTATAATCCCCAGGCCAACCTTACAACATAAACGAGCCGCGCAGTACGAACTTAAATTTGACAGACATACCGGCAACGAACGGTACTATGTAATGATTCATCTTTCCAGATATTCCAGATTAGCTCGCCGATGTCAGGATTCAGGCAAATGAGAAACTTGAACTCACTGTTCCCTGGGTAAATTAAACTTTATTCGAATTTAACAAAAATAGTATTACATATGAATACAATATCGCTGTCCATTATGTCAAGTTATAAAGTTATTTTGAATTTTAATATAAAAAATTAACAATTTTTTATTTTAAAATTCAAAATCTAACCTAACTTTCAAACCTGATGTGATAGAATAATTTAGTTTGCGATATTGTTTTTTGTGACCAAAAGTCTATAAGAAACACTTACTTTGATTAGAATTACTTGACAAAATTTTTTTTATTAACCTGTAAAAAAATGTCAAATAATTTTAATCAAAGTAGGTGTTTCTTATAATTTTTACAGTTACACAAAACAATGCCGCAAATCAAATTGCTCCATTACTTCAGGTTTTAAAGTTGACAAGAAATCAGTTAATTTTCATTTTAAAATTCAAAATTCAGCTGACGTGATGGAACAATTTGGTTTGCGATATTGTTTTTTGTAGTCAAAAATCTATAAGAAATCTATTCTGATTAGAGTTACTTGGCAAAAATTTTGTTGTTATTGAGCTGTGGTATCACAAGGGACTAACATAAAGACAAATGACAAATATAAAGATGGCCTTGTAATTTAGGTGATTAAGAGATTGCAGGAAGTTATCAGAAGATTGAAGGCGTGAAGGAATTTGCTAAATCTTGATTTAACAATGAATGTATTTCACAATATTTGTTAAACAAATATTACACTTTTAATAAACTTTAACAACGAACTGTTTGTATAAAATACTTAAACGAGAGCTCACGCTTTACGCAAAGAAAAACGCTCGGGGAATTAACTCTTTACTCTCAACGATAGCTGAGTCATCTCTTGTTTCATTTTTTTGTATAACGATTTTCGATAACCAGTTGCAAGACAACGAACAAATAAACCTAGGTTGCTAAGTCAATCTAAAATGAAAATACTGTTGCCGAGTAGACAACCAATTGGCAACGAGACAACTGCTGCACGCGCAATAGGGAAATACATATATAACAGCGAAAATTATGCCTTACACAATGAAAAAAAATATAAAATTTATTTATGGAAATTTTTGGTAAATTTCATTAGAGTCTCACAGACTTCAATGACCTTGACATATGTTATCATGAACATGGCTCTGAATAACTTGCAAAAAATTTTAATCATTGTTGGTTGTTTATTATAAAGTTATTAACTTTAATTGACCGACCGATGCTTGCAACATAAGACTGCATATATTTCGGCATGAACTACTACGCATACATTTTCCATTCACACAATATGTGTGAGGTAGACTTTGTTTCGCCTCGTAAAATAAATGCATGAACGCAATAGGTTTTGTCCCTCGGGAGCGGGCTTCACTTCCGAAAGGTATAATCTAACCTACATCAAATTTTAGTTTTAAGAACTAGCTACGAGAATGTCTGCGTTTATTAAGGGCGAATCATTCCGTTTGCGCGCCGCTTTTATTATCGCGTATACTTCTAAAAGGCTCCAGGTTTTTGAAACAATCGCGTTTTCTGACGACAGTTTTTTTTTATCAAGAGGCTTTTTGTTTTGAGTTGTTTAATCTTTTTAAAAGGGTAATTATTAAACTCCGTGATGATTTTGTACATCACAAAATCTTAAACCAATCGGTAACCCCGGATTGAGAGGGCCAGTCAACGTCCCGCGTAACAACATGGAACTGGTCGGCCCGGAGTTCCTGATTCGCGCGAGCCGCGCTATAATTGTTTCGTCAAGGCGCGCGACAATTACAGCGCTCTCACTTTTTCTCTGTGTCGCGCGTTTGATTCAATTTCGGACATATGCATTATCACATATTTACTTTTACGCTGCATTCTTTTTTATCATGTATTATAATTTATTATAACTTTAGAGTTATTTTTAATTCAGGATGATTCTAATCGATTGCACGTTTGTTTTGCTATTTCGTTTCTAAGCACAGTTATCATTATTTGTATCCATACAATAATGAAAAAGACTTAAAAGCAAGAATCAAAGCATATGTAAAATTCACTTGTAATTAATTTCAATTTTGATTAATATCCGCACAATTATATTTGCGGTTTTTTGCTCGTATTTGGTTTTTTCCTTAAAATTTAATTTAACATTATTTACATAACATGAATTTAAAATTTTTTTTTTTAATCTGTTTTTTTATTTAATTTGGAGATGAAAGATCTAAATTAAAATCGAAATTTTTTTATTTAAATCAATAAATTATTTAATTAATAAAACTTCTTTCCTGCATTTATTTCTGTGCTCGGCTCTTAATCGCCTGTCTTATATTTTTTATATTATTTAAAAAATCTTTTCTGTTTCTTTATTTTAATTATGTTCCTAAACTTCTATTAAATAAGTAGTTTCAGTTTCAATGTATATTATTATGTAAAAGTTTGAATAAAATGACAAATTTATACTTGAATAAGCCATCGTTCGACACATCCGCGCGCCGCTTCCGTCGAAATTAACTCTTTCATCGTTACTTCTTCATTATCGTCGCTGAACATGGAAAATATTTCTAATTTTTCGTCAAACCTATAAGAATATTCGATAAATAATAATAATCACTATAATAAAATATATGTATATATCATATATATATATATATATATATATATATATATATATATATATCATAAATTTCATATAATATCGTTATATCATATATTTCATATAAAGTTTGTATGCTATATTATTTATTTATATTAATATTATTGTATAATAATGTTAATATATTATGATATGACCTGCATACAGGATGTAACTGAAAAAAAAATATATATGGAGCATACTCTCAGATATAGGAAAAATCCTGAACTATTTTTTGATCTGAGCTTTCTTTTTGTTGTTATAAGATGTTCAAGTTAGCTAATCAACATCTATCTATAACGAAAAATAAAGAAGATACGGCGGAGTCGGAGTAACGGTTTTCTGCTGTATAGACAGGCGCTGATTAGCTAACATTAACTTTATATAACAACGAAAAGAAAGCTTAGATCAAAATGATTCAGGACTTTTTGATTTGGATTGTTGTCCTGTATCTCATGATGTGCTCCATATATGTTTGTTTAGTTTGTTTAATGTTTAATAAATATATTGTTGCGTCCGCACGACGACTTCGAGAATAATCTAAATGCGCACGACACAATCGGCACTCACGCTTTGCGTTGTAAATAACAACACTTATTATAAATAACAAAAGGAACTTTAATATAACACAGAACACAGACTACAGAACACGGAACAGATAAACTCGTTAATCGTAAATACGTCCGCACGAAATCGAATCCGCCGCGAGACTAAGATGGCGGCTCTAAACAACAAAATGTCGGCTGTTGTTTTCCAACATCTCCTTTAGCGACGCGTTAGGGAATCATTTCCTAGAGACGACGCAGACGATACGCAGGGACGAAATAAACAGGGAAGGACGTAACACTATATAT
>JBCAUJ010000046.1:1580966-1603824 GCA_038406275.1 Cataglyphis albicans
GAGAGAGAGAGAGAGAGAGAGAGAGAGAGAGAGAGAGAGAGAGAGAGGGGGAGAGAAGGAGAGGATAAAGTACTAGCTTTGATATGTCCATAACAAGTTTGTACTCATTAGAGATCAGAGCTTTCAAGTAAGCATGTTGGCATGTTTGCATCAACAGACGCAAACAATCTAGATTGCTAAAACAAGCCTTGATATTATATTTCTTTATACTTTCTTTTATTTTTATAAATTTTTTTATTTTTTCCAACTATTTTAACGGAAATAGTTCTTTGCTTATTCACTAATTTATAATTTTCCTGGAAAATTAAATTTTTTCCAAAAATTTTAATACGCTGAACTGAACTTATTAAATTGCTAGTAAGTTCAATCGGTAATTTTACTGGAAAAAAATTATTGTAATATAAAATCTGAAATAAGAAAAATAGACTAAATCTCTTTTTGGAGAGAAACTAATAATAAGATTTGCGATAAAAAAGATAATAACAAATAACATCAATAAATTTTAGGAAATTTTGTCAGCAGTTGAAACATGTGTGACAATGTGTCACAATTATATATTTGATAAACAATACAATTCTTTTAGCGACGTGTTAGGGAATCATCTAGAGACGGCAGTCTTGTGTTTCAAACCGCCATCTTAATCTTGTGATGGATGTCAATTTTCGTGTTTGTGATTTAAAGCAATATTATTTGTTCTCTATTCCTGTTCTCAGTTTATATTGTTCCGTATTGTATTAAAGTTCTCGTTTTTTTACAAATAAGTGTTATATATAACGCGGAGTGTGAGTGCCGCTTGTATCGTGCGTGATTCGATTTATCTCGATTTCGATCTGCGGACGCAACATTTTAGGGGTTCGTCCGGGAGTGAGCTAGACAACACTATATTTGGAAAAAGTACACAACGGGCCATGACTACATCAGAACAGCAACGAGATCTTGCTTCTGGAGTGACGCGGAAAAAATGCCGAGTTGCGACTTTGCTTCGAATTTCGGATCCGGAATCTACAACATTAGGGCGACATTAGAAGTGATCACACTCCAAATTGCATTGCGAGAGATCCAGCTACGAGAGGAACGATTGCAGCAGTGAGCAGATTATGAGGCGCAGTTGCAACAGCTACTGAGGAATTGTTTTCACAGAATGGAAGACAGGATACGAAAAACATCGATAATATCCAGCTAAGTCATTTTTATAATAGAGATAATAATACTGAGCGCGGAAATTTTAATAACGGGAGTAATAATTTGGGTAATGATGAGCGCGGAAATTTAAATTTTAACGAATGTGATTATAAATTTAAGCCTGATAACTATGACGGAAGTATTCCGTTGTGAGAGTTCTTCACTAAATTTCATCTGATAGCTCGAGCAAACCGGATCATCCGATTCAGTGAAAATTGTTTTAGCGTTATACTTAAGGGGAAAAGCGCCGTATTTGACGGAATTTTTGAAATCGAAGATTTAAAGTTCGATGAGATAAAATCAAGGTTAGAATTACGTTTTTGAGAAGGACATTTGACTCAAAGATATTATACACAGTTCATGAATAGAAAACAAAAAGATTCTGAAAATTTAGTGACATTGGATGCGGATTTAGAACGTATGTCGCGATCGGCTTATTCCGAGAATTCACAGGAAGTTAAGAATAAAATTGTTTGCGCAATTTATTACTGCTCTATCAGATGATTTTGTGAAAATAACTTTACAATTGGAAGGTATCACTTCCTTAAAAGTGGCCATTCAAAGAGCAATGGCAGTTAAAGTGATTCAAAAGAATAATTTTAAAAGAAAAAAAGATTTTAATAGTAGTAATAATAATTACTTTAAAAATAATTTTAAAGAAGAAAAATCTAATAATTTTAATTTTAATAAAAAAAAATTTTATTACAAAGATAAAAAGAATAATAGAAATTTTGAAAGGAAATTTAAAAATAAAAATGTTAAGAGGCTATTAAAAGAATGTTGGCAGTGTGGGAGTACTGGCTATTTATGAGCGGAGTGCCCTTCTTTTAAAGACAAGGAACAAAAAGGAAACTAGTTTTAGTCGATCGGGGCAAGTTCGGTGGATAGACAAGAAGCCCCGATAGGATTAAGAAATAATTCTTTTAATTGTAGAAGTTTAAATGTTGAAAATAAAGTTTAAGTTTAAAATAATTGTTATAATTAGAATAGGAAAATGTTGTATAGAGCTTCCGATTTTTGTAGCCGAAATGGCATAAGATTGTTTACTAGGGACTGATTTCCTTTCAAAAGTAAATTTAGAAAATGTTTTTGAGCCAATTTTTGGAAATCCTGTTTTAAGTAATAAAGAAGGAAAGGTTTGTCCGCATAGAAAATTATAGAAACGAGATTCCTTGATTTCTTGTCGAGATTTTTGAAAGGGAGATGAAAGGATTTACGCAGGATTAGAACAATCTTTTGCTCTTTTTCTAACAGATTTTCAAGATGTATTTTTGGAAGAGATTGTAGCTGGCAATTGTAACTTTGTAGAACATATCATTAATATAAATGATTCGAATCCTATTAAACAGTGTTATAGCCCAAATAGCTATAAAATGCTATAACCGAATTATTATTAATATTAAATAGTTTAAAGAAATATTTCTTAACACGGGTTAGCGAGATATTGCGGAAGGCGTACAATGTTACTAGCACTATATGAAATGCTGACTAAGCGAACCACGCGCCGAGGCTAAATGATTGCGAAAGGATCGAACCACCGGAAATGCAAGGAATTTCGATCAAACGATTTGCATTTAGGCCTAACAATTCAAAACAAGCGACACAACCATATATGGTCATGTCGCTAAGGAATCCCCTCCAAAAAAATCAACTAAACAGGAGGCAATAAAAGATACCACCGCGAATACGCGGCGGGCAGTCATCATTATCAATTTATCGGGCAGTTTTTAATGTTAATCTTTATTCAATCTTAAACAGTTATTGTATAGTGAACCGTGAAAATATATGCTTTAGTATAAAATAATTAAAGGGAGGTTATATTCATTATAACAAACCAGCTGGACATCCTGACTATCCTTGAACTTCCTAGTTCTCAATCGGCTAATGATCCCCAAAATTACTCGTACCTTTCCAAAGGGCACAACAACAGGTTCCTCGTCAAATACCTTTGAAAATGCAAGGAGATTCGATAAAATCATCGAAGATATGAGACATCAAGGAGTAATAGAGGCATCGCAAAATCCGTGGGTCTCACCTGCCGTTATGGTTAGAAAGAAAAATGGATCAATTAGATTCTGCCTTGAACATAAGAAATTAAATGCAATAACGGTAAAAGATTCCTATCCAATACCTCGAATTGATGACATTTTTTATCAATTAGATGAAAACTTTTGGTTTTCTCCTTTGGACCTTAAGGGAGGGTATTGGCAAGTGAAAATTCGTCAGAAGGACAAAGTGAAGATAGCCTTTTCAATTGAAAATGGTTTGTGACAATTCACTGTAATGCTTTTTGTACTATGTAATGCTCCCGTCACTTTTAAGCGATTAATGGAGAAAGTCTTACGGGGATTATTAAGTAATATTTGTTTGGTATATTTAGATGATGTTGTTATTTTTGGTAAAAGTTTCGAAGATATGCTCGATCGTTTAAGATAAGTCTTTTTGCGATTACGCTCTATTAATTTAAAGTTGAATTCTAAGAAATGTTCTTTTTTTAAGAGAGGTAAAATATTTAGGTCATGTAGTTTCTCAGCAGGGAGGTACAACTGACCCTGAAAAGATTTCCACTGTTAAGAATAGCCGGTTCTTCAAACCAAAAAGTAGTTCATAGTTTCTTAGGTTTTTATTTCTACTATAAGAAATTTGTGAAGGGAATTTCGCTGATAGCGAAATCATTGTTCGCACTAACTAACTTTGAGAATTTGGCAAAATTTGTGTGGACTGAACAGTGCGAGGCAGCCTTTGTAGAATTAAAGAAATGTTTATCTTTTCCTATTTTGTCTTTCCTAAAGATAAGGATCTACTTATTCTTGATACTGACGCGTCTAATTATGGGATCGGTATGGTATCATCTCAGATTCAAGATAAAGTAGAAAAAATACTAACATATTATAGTCGTGTGTTAAATAAATCTGAGAGGAATTATTGTGTTACGCGTCGAGAATTGTTAGCTATTGTAGAATCATTGAAATCATTTCACTATTATTTATGCGGATGTAAATTCGTAATTAGATCTGATCATATTTCTTTACGTTGGTTGATGTGGTTTAGGAATTTGGAAGAGCAAATGGCGTATGGGCTAAAGTGGATTCAACAGTATAATTTTGAAGTTATTCATCGGAAAGGAAAGTTTTACGGTAACATCAATGGTTTATCAAGGCGTCATTGAAGAGACTAATTACAATTATTGCAATTAATTAAAATATTGCAACTAAATAAATTTGAAAAGAGAAGAATTAGTAGCAAGGATAATTTTTAGGAAAGATGATCATGAAAATTGAAAAAAAGCTCAGTTAGAGAATCCGAAATTAATGAAGATTCTTCGTGGAAAGGAACAAGGTTAGCGTCCTTCCTGGCAGGAAATCGTTTCGGAAAATTCTTCCACTAAAATTTATTGGTCACAGTGAGATTTTCTGAAATTGAGAAATGGTATTCTGTAGAAAATGAGAATCCCTAAATTTATAGTTGTCAATTTGTGTTTTTCAGATGGTAGTTCTGCAGAGAGAGATTAAAGAAATCCTAGATATAATTCACAATTCTTCTTTAGGTGGTCATTTTGGGATAAAACTCTAGAAAAAATTCGAAAAAGATTTTGGCCACTTGTAAGCAAGATATTGAAGATTGATGTAGATCTTGTAAAATTTGCATAGTCAAAAAATGACCTTCTGATAAGGAAAGATCTGAGATGCAAATTTATAAAGCTGGACCTTTTATGAGAGAGTGCAAGTAGATATTTTAGGTCCATTATCTACATCTTTTTCAGGAAATAGGTATTTGTTGCTTATTTCGAATTGTTTCACTAAATGAATAGAAGCGTTTCCGTTGAAGAATATTAGGGCAAAAACTATTGCAGAGATTTTTTTAAGTCAGATAATTTCAAGATATGATCTACTTTCAGAAGTACATACAGATCAGGAGAGAAATTTTGATTCGCGGATATTTCGAGAATTGTCATATTTCTTAGGAATTAAAAAGACAAGAACGACTCCATTTCATCCTCAATCGAATGGTGTGGTCGAACGCCAGCACCAGACAATAATTAATTATTTAATAAAATTCGTTGCAGAAAATCAACGAGATTGGGATAAATGGATAGGTATAAGTTTATTAATATATAAGTCTGCTAAGCATGAGGCTACGGAGATCTCTTCTGTTGAGTTGTGTTTTGGTCGAAATTTAAAATTACCTTTGGATCTTCCTCGCGGTTGTCCTCCAGAGAATGAATTAAATTTATCAGAAGGAAATTACGTTTCGAAGTTGAGAGGAAAATTGATATGAATAAAATTCATAATAGAGTTAGACAACGTTTAAATATGAAAACTTTGAAGATAAATGCTTTCTATGATCGTAAGGCTCGCCAGATTCATTTTGAACCAGGACAGCTGGTGTGGTTGCACAATCCTCGAAGAATTGTAGAAAGAACTCAAATTACAAAGCAATTGGGAAGGCCCCTATGAGGTAATTAAAAAATTAAATGACGTTGTATACTGTATTCGAAAATCCAGGAACAATAAAAATTAAATTGTTCATTTAGATAGGCTGGCCTCTCATCATGAGAAACATATTTGAATGGGGAAAGTGTTCTTCAACAAAATAGATTAATTTACATCCAAAGCCCAATTTGTATTTAAATGATTTCTTGTTACTTGTTTAATGTTTTTTATTTCTTAAGGAGTTCAATGGAAAAGATGCGGAATTTGGATCAAAATATGACTTTACTTTTTAAGACTGCCTCATCCGCGATTTTTGAGCAGTTGTTTTCTCGTCGGATCTTAAGGCAAATGCTGAGGCAAGGACTTAGGGAGTTTTCTTAGGAGAATATCGGGTCCACGGTAGATATTTTGTCCGAAGACTTTCTCTCTTATAAAGCGGTAGCATGGGATGTTATCACAAGCCAAGTAAGAAGCAAAGAAAAAATTTTGGAGTAACATTTATCAGAGTCAATTAGGACTTGTATATTGGTGCTCGGTAACCTGTATCGGCAGCTCAGAGTAGAGCAAGAGACCAGTTTGTGTCCCTGGAGTCGACACTAGACGATATTCTTTTACGAAAATGAAGAGTATTCCACGGCATTATTCTGTGGATTCCTGGTTGGCGTGTGATTGGGGCCTGCAAGTATGGTGCTCAGTAACCTGCAGTGACAGCTCAGGGTAGAGCAGAAAGTCATTAGAGTACTCTGGAGTCTACACTTCGGAAGAAAAGAATAATGATCAACCTGAGCTGGTCTATTTTTGATTGTCGGGACAATCTCGAAGAAGAGGGGCAGTGTTAGATCCGCCCCTGTATATTTCGTCTCTGCGTATCTATGGCAGTTTGCTGTATCGTCTCTGGGAGATAATTCCCTAACAAGTCGCTAAGGGAATTGTGTTGATAAACAACAGCAGACATCTTGAGTTTTCAAGTCACCATCTTAGTCTTGTGGTGGATGTCGAGCCGCGCGGACATATTTGTGATTTAAAGCAATATTATTTGTTCTTTATTTCTATTCAGTTTATATTGTTCTGTGTTAAAGTTCCTTTTGTTATAAATAAGTGTTATTATTTATCAAAGCGGAGTGCCGGTTGTGTCGTGCGTGATTTATATCGATTTCGATCCGTGGACGCAACAATATTATTCTTTTAGAGGTTTTCAATTTGAAAAATTTGACTCTCCTCCCCCCAAAATCCAATGCGGAGGATATAGTTCAATCATACTAGAAATCATTTCAATGTAATCTCATTAAAGAGAGTTTTCGTATTTTTCGTCTAACTTTGATAATTTCCAAGATATGCGTGGACAAATTAAATCAAATCCCTCCCTCACTTTAGGCTGCTGTGAATGGTGTGCCAGCGTGGATGGGCATATTCCATTTGAACACGTAACGATTGGAAACTGATCGATTGGACACTGAAGAATTGAACACGCACATTGCATGATCGGACATTACTCGATTGGATACGTATATTGCACAATTGGACATCGCACATTAGATACATAGGTTTTCCTTGAACATCGCTTTGCGTGGAAAATTGTAAACCCATGTGAAATATCACTTCGCGTGGAAAGTTGTAAAATCTATGTTAAAACCTCATTTCCTAATTTTAAAATGCGATGTTCAATCGTGCGTTGACCAATCGTACGGTGTCCAATTGTGCGGTACCCAATCGTGCGGTATTCGATCGTGTGGTGTCCAATCGAGCAGTGTCCAATTGTACAAAGTACGTATCCAATCGTGTAGTGTCCGATCGTGCCTTGTTCAATCGAGCAATGTGCGTGTCGTCGTGCAGTGTCCAATCGTGCAATTGAGCGGTGTCCAATCAAACAGTGTCCAATAAAACGTGTCCAATAATACATGTCCAATCGTTATGTATCCAAATGAAGATCATCGCGAGGATGCTGGTAATCTGTCCACCGTATAATGTTGATGGAACATAATTGTATTTATTCGGAGCAGAAGAGAGGACTGCTTAGGCGAGGTGGTTTAAGATGGGCTACTAAAGAAGAATCATCCATGGATGCATTTAGTTCATTGCGCGCCATCGTAACCAACATGATAAGATTCGCTTTGAAGACGTGTTGCAGGTATTTTATGTGTGTCATCCCTTTATGGCATTTGGTACTGCATCCATTGAGCGAGATTCCAACATCGCTCTGGAGTCGTATAAATTGTGTTAAAAAAAGCATAAGTGTGAATTGATTCTGAATGCTCAATGATAGAAGTTGCCCAAAAAGCGAAAGACTCGGGTTCGATTTCCGATTAGCCATTCGTACCTCGCATATTTTTTCAAGATCAGTATATGTTGTTTTTTAATTATTTGTCAAGCTGAATAGATGTATATATATCTTACATAGATATGACAGTGCCGCTGCCATGGAAGAGATGGTTACCCAGTACGTGTCTTTGTCGCCTTAAATTTCTCCTACTACTTTAGTTGTATATACAGGGTGTTCGATAATTCGCGAATCACCTTTTAAGGGAAGGTAGAGGGTGTTATTCTGAATAGAAAAGTCCTGTATCATTTTGTGATTTTCTCAATATTTAAGAAAATATTAATTTTAAAAGATTAGCCAACGAAGTGCCGCTTAAAGCTCGCGGCGCGAAGATGCCTTCCACTGTCAATTGATACTCGGTCCGCGGTGAAGCAAAGGGAGGAGCGGTTTGCCAGCGTGCTTCGCTATGGCAACCGAAAAAATTACACACATAATGCGCGCTGCGTTTTATGTATGTAATCTTTTCATTTTTTATTCCATTAATGGGATACTCTTTTTATGACATTATGATTATTATAAATTTACAAAAGCAATATCATTATATATTCAGTCATTATATATTCTGCTTCTCTACGCATTGCATTAGTACATTCTTTTTACAAATAATGAATGCGAGAACTAAAGACATCTCAAAAATGATTCAAAAATTTGCGACATGTTTCAACTGTCAAAGTGATCAATCAATATTACAATGAAAGTGTCCATTATGATATGTTATAACAACGGTTACAATATGTATTTTATTACAAAGATTCCAAAATATTTCAGAATACAAAATAAATAAATATCAAATCTAATTCTATTAAGCGATCAAACGATCTCATGGAGAGATGTTCGATCGTAATTATATGAAGAATCTCGTTCAAGCAATTAAGTAATACCGTCTTCCACACCCAGTGGCGCCACAATTTTCAGTGATTTTTTTTCTTTCCTTGTTCCTATGCTTTTATTTTTTATATAGTATAGAGCTCAAAGATTTCTTATTACAAATAAAAATTATCATGAACTGGGGTTGGAAAAAAAATTAATATTATAATGGGAGTAATCGCTCAAACGATTCATATAATTATGATCGAACATCTTTCCATGAGATTATGTGATCGTTCAATTATATTTAAGTTTCGTTTTCGCGATTAACAAGTAGAGGAGTTTAGAGAAATAATTTTTATTTATTTGTTATGTATTCAACATTACATACATCTATCATAACCTTATTAATTAATTACAAACAAAATTTTAAGTCTTTTGTCGTGTTTTAGTAAGCTAACAATCTTGATTTTTTCTTTTATATATATATATATATATATATATATATATATATATATGATTCGGTAGATATTGGGATCATTCACAAGTGATATGTACATAAGTATACATTCATCTACATTGTCCTCCAAATGTGTATTTCATTATTATTTTTTATATTCAACAAACAAAGATATATGCAAATTTAATTTTTTTTTATAGTTTGTTAATTGTCGGTACCATTAAAAAATTAATTATTAACACTATACAATATACATTAACACAAACAATATACATAATGTATAGTGTGATATACATAGTTTTGCAATAGTTCTATGTATCATATTTCGTAGTTAGTTGCGGTTTGTATTGTAGTAAACATTACATCAAGAGAAGATAGTTTTTTATGCATAGTATTTTTGTGGGACCAGTGAATTTTATTATTTCCCTAAATTGTCAATATATAACGGATAGAAAATTGTAGTCTGAATAAATTCAGACTTTTGTGTACTACAAATATTAATATTGTTAGTTAAATATTTAATTAAATTTAGAAAACAATTTAATTTAAATTAAGAAATACAAAGAAATTAAATAAATATTGAATTTATTTAAAATTAAGCAAAAATTTTTCAGAAGATTTTCGTAAAAGTTATATCGCAACATATGCAATCGCGTGTCTTTTCTTTAAAAAATCTCTCTTTATTTTTATATTTTTATGAGTTAAATTATAGAATTGAGTTTATAAATATTAATAATTTTTTATAAATGTTACTAAATTTTTACTAAAATCGGCTAAAAAATAATTAATGCTAACAAATAAAGTAAATTAATATGTAATGAGCAAAACTATATAAATTTTAAATATCATGAAAAGAAAACTTTATGTATATACTGAATGAATTGCATAAAAAATCTATTCTTTTCTAAAATTTTTAAAATAATCTGAAAAGAGATCGTTTATATAATAATTTTTTATATTATAAATATTTATATTATAAATATATATAATAATTTTTTATATTATAAATATATATGTATATATATAAATATGTATATAATATTATATATATATATATATATATATATATATATATATATATTTGTATTGCACTTTATAGATGCATAATTTCTTTTACAAAGAATTTTTTGGATGAAATAACAGTTCTATTATAATGTTTAGCAAAAACCTGCGAAATATCCGACCATCTAGCTGTTTTCCTTATGGTTTCTAAATTTATTCCTTTTTTTAACACCAACGATGTCGCTGCATGCCTTGTGGAATGAGTTGTCAATTTATTACTTATGCCACAGCAAAACATAGCTGTTCTAATCCACCTACTTATCATCGCTGTCGATGCTGCTCTAAATGACTTTTTGGTCGTTAGAAGAATTATCTACTTCACTTCTGAGTTGTGATGTTTCCTTAATATAAGCGTCAATTGTTGACACAATACACCATCTAAGATTCTCTGGAAAAACTGGCAAGACCAGCAAAGGTTGATAAAATTCTGGAGGGAAGGTTTTAATTCGATCCGGATAGGTTTCTATCTCGTATTCTTCCGAGCATTTGGTATTACAGAGCTTAATCAAAGTTTGCATTTTATGTGCGGTGCTCAATACAAGTAACAGTAGGAGGAGCTCAGTCAAATAATCAAGGATCACCCAAAGGAAACCCTCAAAAGAAACCTTCTTCAATTTTTAATATAAGAGCAAATGAAGGGTATGCCCAAAATAACTCTAGTGAATGCCACTTCACAGTGAATCAATTGCTACTTCTGGATGGTTCCCCCAAGCAAAGAAACTTTTGCTTTTTGTGTTGCATCGAGTGGCAAACAAATCAATTTTTAGGTATTCTCACTTGCTCACAGCTCGAGCATAAGCGAAGCATAATCCGTTAATTTCCATTCGGTATCTATTTTAACTATACTAGATTCTCGATTTGCCTGTACATTATCTTTAGATTTAATGTATGAAGCCACTAATCAAATGTTCCTCGCTTCACACTATTACCAGATTTTATCCTCAATTTTATGGAGATTTGGATGTTGCACTTCTCCTATTTTATTTACATATCACTGTGATATTATCCACACGTAAAAGTATTTTACAACTTTTAAAGTTCTTAGTGAAACTTTTTAATGCAAATGCTGCTTTTAATTACCATCGATTAATATGTAATTTTTTTTCCTTTTTTTGTCCAGAAATCTTGGACTCTCTCTCCTTTGCAGAAAGCACGGTGATGGATGCGTCAGAGAATATTTCATGCTTATAAATTGTCCTGTCTAATAGGATTTGACGATTTTGGAATATTTTTTTTCACCATTTAAAAATCGATTTGAGATTTTCTGGGAGACAGACTTTTGCATCATAGTTGTTGTCATTTTTTAATAATTCCAAGTATTTAATACGCTCAAACTCTTTAGTGTATAGACGACTTCTTCTTTATCCTTACCCTCTTGCGTCCACATCCATTTTTTAATCATCTTTTTCTTCCTTCCTAACCTTATCTTTTCTCCCTTTTATCCAAACTATGAACGGGTTATGGTCGGAGTCTATATTATCTATCACCTCCACCTTGCTTACCTGCATCCTCGCATCTTCGTCCCCCAACACATAATATATTACCGAATTCCCACTTTTCCTCGTGTACGACCATTCCCCCTCTACATCTCCCTTCGTGCATCCATTGAATATTGTCCCCGCTTTTTCTATCCATCTCAACAACTCCTTTCCCTCCTTATTAATTCTTTTGTTCTTCTATCTTCTTTCCACTCCCTCCTCCTCTTCATGCCCTTTTCTTATTACTCCCCCCTCCTCACCTGTTCTTGCATTTAAGTCCCCCAATCAATATGCTACTGTTTTCTTCCTTTCTCTCCGCCCATTCGTTCAATTCTTCCAGCTTCTTCTCCATATCCCCTTTAACATATATTCCTATCATGCTTCATCTTCTGCCCTTCACTTTTAACGCTATTTCCATTAATCCATCTCTTTTTTGCCTTCACTTCCTTTACCTTCAATTCTTTTCTTATTTTTACCAACATCCCTCCCATTGCCCTCTCCTTCTTATTCTTCCTCTCCGCTTATTGCACTTCCCATCTAAATCCTCTCGGCAAGTATCCTCTCGAGCTATCCCATCCTTTTCTGTCCAACCAAGTTTCGCTCAACACTATCACATCCCACTCCTTCACTTCTCTTTAAAAGTCTCTTCCCTTATTTCTTATCCCCGCTACTTTCCAAAATATTACGTTCCATCTTTTTTTCGCCCTTCTTATCCCTTCTCCCTTTTTTAAGTTCCCATTCCCATAATTTAGCACTTCTTCCTCCTCATTCCACCTCCACCATTTCTCATCTATTCTTATTTTTCCGTACCCTATCCAAACCTTCCTTCCCTTCTTCTCCTCCTCCCTTGCTATCCCTTCTAAACTCCATCTCATTCTCCTTTCCTTCCACGTCTAATCCTCCAAAATCCTTTCCTTCCTACCTTCAGAAGTTTCTTCTTATTCTAGACCTCTATTCTTTGATCTTCATTTTTCAACTTTACTACCATCATTTCCCTTCCTCTCTCTATACCTCCACCTGTCTTTCTCACTTTTTCGATCTCTACCTTGATTCCAATGCTATCAAATAATTCCTCTACCGCTACCTTTCTCCTCCCTTCTTTTACCTTCACTCCTTTAATTAGTACGTTTCTCATTCTTTCCTCCCTTTCTCTCCTTTTCATTCAACTTTCCAACTCTTTTATCTTATTCCCTATTCCTTCATTTACTCCCCTACTGATAAAGTAGCTTTAACCGCCCCACTGTCTTCCCCCTTTCCGATATCGCGATTTTTTATCTTTTTTATTTTCCCCTCCAACCCTTTTTAATACGATCTTTTAGCTCTTCTTTTTCTTCTTTCCATCTCTTTTCACTCTCTGTAAACTCCCTTCTTACTTTTTCCAACTTCTCACTTATCCTTTCCCCTTGCTCTCTGATTCTCTCCTTAACCTCCTCTTTCATTTTTCTAATTTCTTTCCACCACCCCTTCATGTCGTTCATTTCATTCATTACCTCCTCATTTTATAATTTTCAGCTTTTTATCAAATACTATACCTCCCCTTCTCCCTCTATCCATCCTAATTCCGCATCTTTTATTCCTCCCGATTTTTTCTTAACATATCCTCTTCTCCCTTCCCTAACCCTGGCTCCTCTCTTTTTCTTTTCATTAGCTCCTCTACGTTCCCGTAGCTACTTCTTCTTTTCTTTCCTTCTTTCATGGCGAACTGCGCCATCTTGTTCTTCTGCGCCCTCTACGAATACTCTCGTCTCTATCTGCTAATCCGCTCTATGCTCTCTGCTATCTATATACCCTAAGGCCTAACTGATACTATCCCGCACCTCCCTTTACAACCTTATATTCGCCCCTACGCCTTGCCTCCACTTTCACCCTTCAATCTCTCACACTCACACTTCACGCTTCTATACTATCACACTCGCTCCTCTTCCACTCCTCATTTTATCTCTCAATAGCCTGCAAAACACATACGAAAATCCACCTCTAAGCACATTACCCAACACCGGAAACGGAAGTCCAAATGTTTTGTTAGTATGAATTTATTAAGATTTTTTAAATTCAAGACAAATCTGAAAGTTTCATTCGATTTCGGGATTAAAAAATAAGAAAACACGGATTAAGGCACCTCTGAGTTACAAGGTCTAATAGCCCCCACTTTCAAAAGATTATTTATTGCCCCTCTGACATCATCTAAAGTCTAAGAACCTTGCATTAATGGTGCTTTTGAAATCGTCTCTTGAACAGGCTGAGATATAAATATTATCTTATAGCCCTTAATACAATTAAAATAAATTTATTTTTTGTGATTACTTCCCATCTTTTACTAAAAAATTTTAGGCGACCAGCCACTCTCCTCACCTTTAACTAACGTGCTGACTTAATCTTGTCAATCCTGTATATGCTTGTTCCAATGGGATATTCTCTAATTCTTCAAACGCAAAAATCTCTGTAGGCTTCCTTTCCGAGCCTACTGTGGTGGCCCTTGGACTTCATCAGCAGGCTTTTTCGATTTCCTCTGTTAAAAGATTTTAAAGGTTTCTTGCCTTGTTGGCGAGGAATAAAATCTTCAACTACTTTATCTAAGGATTTTGAATGTTTGAGCCGCTTAAATAGATTTTCCTCGAATAGATCATTTATTATATCTGACATTTTTAACATCTCTCTGTATTTTTCATCAATGCCCGGTAGAATGAAAACTCTCCTCATCTCTGATTATTTATAGTGTAAGCTTGCTAATAATTTGCCTACACTTCCAAAAAGTTGCAAGAGTGTATTTGAAATCTCTCCATCTTTTAATAGAATTAAAGAGATATCTTTGACTACATCATCCTGCGCATAAAGCATACCATCGCTGAGCCTAAAGCATTCTGCGAAAACAAAATGCTTATTTCTGCTCTTTGCAGTTCCTGATATATAGACAAGAATCTCCAGGTTGAGTTAAAAGGACTTCTGCGTGCAAAGTCTCTTTTCTAAGGAAAGAAACTTTTTCATAATTCCTTCATGCAACTTATTCTTCTCTTTCTTCCATCTTTTATCCTCTTCTTCGTCTCCTTCATAGAGACCCTTACGCATCCATTTTTCGCATTCTGCAATTAATTCTGGATACCAGATGATGTCCGTCGATTTAGCAGACTCTGCTTCTAAACAAAGATTTTCTCGAATTTCTTTGCTGCAGCTCCCTGCAACATATATTCCTTTTTGTATGTCTTCTAAACTTGTCGTATTTTTTTGTTTAGAATCCGATTCGTTTACTGACGTAAAACAATTTGATCTTTCCCCGTTTGCGTTCTCCTTCAACAAAATTTACTTTCTCACTCGTAGCAGCTGCTGTAATATCAACATAAATCAAAAGAAAATATAAGCAGATGACTCGCTATAACGCGCGATTTTTCCTCCCACAAATGAAGGCTCATCGGCGCGAGATTTTTGAAGGTGCGATATGTCCTCCCTCTAGTGAAGGCTCATCACTGTAAGATTTTAAAAAATGTGCGATATCTTCTCTTTATCCTATCTATAGACTCGCTATAATGTGCGATTTGTTTTTCCTTGAGTGAAAGCTCATCGCCGTAAAAATTCTTTATATATTGTTGTGCCCTTAGCCGCTAAGGAAAAGTGTTTGGGACTTGCACGCTCGAAGGATTAGGATCCACATTCTGAATAAGATATTCACGGTCTTCTGGTATAACTTGACATATTTTACAAGACTTTATACACTTTACACTTATTCGCGATTATAAAGGTCGGGCGCAATTGTACTTCCGGCGAGCGAGAGAGTTGTCGTTCTTCTAATTATGCTCTGCTCTCGGTATATTCAATTCAATTCAATAGCATCTTTATTGCCCCCCAAAGGGGATTCAATATTATACTTGTCCTTTTTAATACATATTTCTCACTCTCTTACCCCGACCTGATTCAAACGGTCTTACATTGTTTATTACCTCCCTTTCTTCCTCGCTTCCTCGTTCTCTTCTCAATCCTCTCTCCTCTCCCTACTACTCCTCTCTCGTATCCTTTCCTTTACGCGTCCTCTAAATTCCTCTCTTCTGCCGCCATATTTTCCTATTTTCATCCCATTTCCATTCTTTCCCGTCAACCCATAATCTCCTATTTTCTATTGTGAAGGATTATCTGTACGTGTTCGGTAGAAGGATGTAGAAATGATAGTATAGCAGCTACGTTCAACAATAAATATATTTTAGTAATAATTGTATAACTACAAGATTTGTGTAGTTCTGAGAAGGGCCGACTGCGTCGCTTCTGGTGGCTACTTTAATGACGGGTCAATTCCCGCTACGAGATACTAGGCCTGATTTTGGTCCACTGCGGTGGAGGTTTAGCCTTGGTGATCTTTCATTTTCTCTTCGCTACCTTCGGAGAAGGCTTTGCTTTTTGTCTCCATCTGTGTTGCAACTGTCCGGGTAATTTTCTCTCAGTCGAAGTTGGATGAGGGTATGATTTTATTCCACTCGAAGCGTGGTGTTGTGTGCCTCGATGTATGCGAATGCAAGGTTATATCTGCGGGCCTGATCCTGTTGCTCCTTCTGCGTATCTCTCCTAAAAGAAGTGTGAACCAGAGGTGATAGAAGCTAGGGAACAGTGCCCGAGTATGATGGTGAGGTGTAGCGCCGGAGCCGGATATCCCACGTAGCCAGGAGGCTCCTTGGAGTTCGTGTGTAGCGTGCAGGAGAGAGTGTTATTAGCTGTAACTTCCACGGGTGTCCTGCGGCACCCTCCAACTGTTGTTGTTGCTATCTGGTAGGATATCAGCGTGGTCCTTGTCCGCTTGGCGCCGTTCTTCTGCCCCTGGTATGCGGGGTGGCGACGGTTGTGTAGACTGACTTCGTTTGCCGTTGTTCACTAGTGTAATACCGCCTTAAGTGGGTATCAAAAGAGTCGTACTTACATATCTAATGCTTAGCACGTTCGAAAACGTGAGCAGACTGATTTCTCTGGCCGACTCACTACTCTATATATTGCTTTCAATATTTCTCAATAGTGAGTTTATGATTTATCCAATCACTTCGCGGTTAGGTGTTTGACTATAACCTGAGCCGGTGTGCACGTGCTTAGCGCGTGATCGGTACCTTGCGCGCGGCACGTGCTTAGCGCGTGGGTCCTCGCGCGCCTTGATAAGGGCTGCGCTTCCTACTTCAATATTCGCGCGCCTTGCTAAGACTTGCGCTTCCTTAGTGGTGGCGATTGTTTGCCACATCTATCAAAATTCTCCTTGCTTTTCTTCTTTCCTCCCTCGTCTTTTCTCTACCAGCCTCCATCTTAATTTACTCTCCTCCATTATTAGGTCCTCAGCTACCTCAATCCTCCGTCTTCTCCTTATTTCAAAATTATTCTCTAATAGCTCCTTTCTGTACTCTTCTTCCAATTCCACCAGTAGGACCTTCTTTCCCCTTCTTTCTCTGCTATCCCTAATGGCCTCACCTTTCTGTCCAAGATCTCCTCCATCACATTTATGGCGAACCTCTTTCTTTCAGCTGCGTTCACTCCTCTTACTTCTCTCCATATCATGCACCTTTTTCTCCTATCTCTTCTTTCTTGTTCCTCTCTCTCACTCTCTTTTTCTTTTCTTACCAGCTTCCACTCCTCTAGTCCTTCACTGCCTCCCTCTGATCATCCTCTTCTTTCTTCCACTTCTCTTTTTATCCTCTTTTCCTCTCTTCTCTTCTCCTCTATATACTGATCTTTCCTTCCTCCATTCTTTCCATTCGCCGCACCCTCTTGTCTCTTCTTCTCTTATTTTTCTTTTTTGCTCTGTATTTTCTCTCTCGTACATCCCGTCTCCATCTTTTCTTCCATTCTACTGTTCCTAATCCTTTCCACCTCTTCATCCTCCTTTTTTCTTCCGATTACCTCTTTCTCTTTTTCCTTCCTTTTTCCTCCTTTTTCTCACCTGTTCTCTTCTCACTCCGCTTGTGTCGCTCGTTCCCCTCTCTTGTTTCTTTCATTCCTTTCCTTCCTATCCCGCAGTTTGTACTCTCTCTTCTTTTCCTCTCTCTCGTCTTCTTCAGAGCTATCCTTTTTATTTTCTCACCAATTCTTCTTTTTCCCCCTTCCGCCCTCTTACCTCTCATTCTCCTTTTCTCTCTCCGCTCCTTTATCATTCTCTGGTCCTTTTCTATTTTCCTCTTTTTTCTTTACGCTCTTCCCATGACGTCCTCTGCTTCCATCTCCTTTCTTCTTTTGTGGCACCTTCTGCATCTTCTCCTACTTCTTTCCGACTACCATCATTCTTCTCTCCTCTCGATGTAACTGGGCCACCTCTTTCTTCCTCCCTCTCTCTCTCTCTCTTCCACACCCAAAATTCTGTCCTCAATCTTTTTTCATTCTCCTTACTTTCTCTCCTCCATCGTCTTATCTCCCTCCTTATTCCTCTCACTTTCTTCACTAGTTCCTGTATTCACTTTTTAATCACTTTCTCCGTCTTTCCTCTCTTGTCTATCCGTCTCTGCCTGTCTCCTTTCCTTCCTTTGCCTCGTCTTTTTCTTCGCTATCCTTACTTTCTCACTTACTTTCCCTCTCTCTTTATCACTCACACGCCTCTTTTCACTCTTTGCCTCTTTTACGCCTCTACTGTCCTCCACCTAATCAATCTCGCTCTCGAACAATGACTCTATCCTCACACACTCTTTTATCTATATGCAACTGCGCAAGCTTTCTCCGATCTTGTAATTATGCCTGTTCCATCGATCGCCTATTTGCTTGATCTTAGCGTCTTTTATGGGCCGTCACAGGCGCTATCTCTCGGGTCTTCTTTCGATTCAGCTCCTTTATTTTCTCCGATTCCGTGCGTTATGTACTCTCTCTTTCTCCATTCATTCTCTCTCTTTCCTTTCTTTCTCCTAACCTCCAAGTTATCAGATATCTTCAACTTTTTTTGCTTTCTGACATCTTTCGACCATCTTCTTCCCTTCAATCGCCCTTCCATCTCTACGCTCTTCCTTCTCCTCGCCTCCAATCCTTTATCCTCCCTTCGATAATTCACATCATAATTACCTTGCTTAGCTGCTACCGGTCACCCCGACTCGCCTCCTCTGCTCTCGGTACATCTCGTTTCGATATATATACATTAATTAGTTGTATTGGAAGGAGTGTGGTGATTCTGGCCGGAGCATGTCTTTGCTTGTCAGTTTGTCTCGTCAGCTGCTTACTCAGCTTCCGACAACTTGGCCGTGACTTGCTTTCCATAGTCGCGTCTCTTACATAATTATATTGCTAATCTTTTATTTCGTAATTCTTCCTTAATTACTTTTCCTTGGGCTATATTAATTATTATACTTTGCTTGACTATTTCTTAAGATGCGAGTCCAATGGAGATCCGTAACCGTAACCGTAAAAACTGTATCCGTAAGATTAGCCATAACCGTAAAGAAATCGTCTTCTATCGTCTACAATGGCAGTCTATACTTGTAACGTAACTTAACGTAATGAACCGTAATCCCGTAACGTGAATTTGTGTTTGAATTGATACTAACCTTTATACTATTTAAACTTTTACAAAGTGCTGTAATTTTGCTGTTTATTAATGGATATTCAGCATTAAAACAACTTTTGTGGCTGCTGATTTGGCCACAATAATTCTGAAATTATTGCGGAAAAAAAAGAAAAAAACTTCCAAAACGAAAATATTGGGTTCAACCAATGTTATTACAGCGGAAGCAAAAAGGTCATACTTTCATACTTTCTTCCAGTTTATTAAAAACAATGAGGGCGAGCAGTTTTTCAAGTTTACTAGAATGACTGTTTTACAAAAGATTATTAGAACTAGTGCAAAAGCCTCTATCAAAAAGAAGTATTCGAGAGTCTCTGTCGCCGGAACATCGATTATGTATTACTTTGTAGTAAGTATATTTTGTAATATTTTCAATAATTTATTGTTTTTTGAATTGTCATAACACGAATATTTTATTTCGTAATTATCTTGCTCATGGTTGCAGTGTGCAAACTGTTGCATGGAACTTTTACATGTCAAAATCAACTATGAGTAAGGTTATCCGTGCAAAGTTATCTGTTACACTTGCAAGATTATATGGGACAAGTTATCGCCTATATATTTGTCAAGACCTACTATGAATGATTTCAAAAGGTATTCACGAGATTTCCAAGAGTTGTGGAACATGCCGAATTATTTCGGAGCGATTGATGGGAAGCACATAGTTATACAAGCTCTTTACAATACTGGAATCAATTTTTTTAATTATAAAAAAACATTCCGTATCCTATTAATGGTAGTTGGTGACGCTAAGTACATTTTTACTCTTGTTGATATTTGTGCTTTTGGTTCATAAAGTGACGGAGGAGTTTTTAAAGAATCGGCTTTTGGAATAGCTTTCGATAACAACGAAGTGGAAATACCAGACGACAGCTGTTTACCAGGAACTGACATAAAGTTTTCATATTATATGATTGCAGATGAAACGTTTCCTTTAAAGAGCTATATTATGCGATCATATCTTGGAAGTAAGTCAAACAAAACACAAAAAACTTTCAATTATCGTCTTTCTTGAGCACGTGTTATTGAAAACTCTTTTGGAATTCTGGCCAGTCGTTGGCGAATTTTCCGATCAACTATTATTGCACATGTTGATACTGCAGAATGGATTGGACTTCATAACGTTCTCCGAAAATTAGAATTAATGTCAAAAACAGAAAATGCTACGTATTGCCCTCCAAATTATGCTGATACATGGGATAACGGGAACAATGAGAAGAAAATGTCATATCTAGACAATGGAGACAATGCGAAGAGAATGTCACCTTTAAAAACATGGGAAGAATAGGAACTAATAATGCTACGCAAGAATATTACCTTACGTGACACGCTTGCCAAGTACTTTATTTTTTCAGAAGGCGCAGTTTCGTGGCAAGAAGCATACATCACGAGAGGATCATTTTAATCGTACAACTCGTGAAGATGTTGATTATTTAGAACATTGACTATCAACATTATTTTGAATGTTTGTTATTCTTTTGTTTTAAATTATTTTTTAAATAATAATCTTATCATGTATTATACTTTATTTTTATTAAAAAACTTTAGATAATAACTACATTACAAGTCTCGATTATAAACTACTACACTTGTAACATTTTCATGCTGCGTTCACTAACACATCATTAGTTTATGAAATAGAAACTCGAACATTGCACAAAATTTATAATAGAGATAATTTCAAAGTTTTGAAATCATTAATATCCTTAACGACAATTTTGAAAGTGTTCCGACTCGTTTACACATATGTGATAATTCTTCAATAACTGTAAAACTAAAACTTACTTCTTTGGATAAAATCACATTCATTAATACTTTTCTAAAAAAGTATCATTCTAATTACAAAGTTATTAAACAATATAATATATGTATGTTTGAAACTTAACACAGTTACTTATTTTTTATAAAACATATTACAATAGCATAGAAAACAAAACTAACTTTTTTAGATAGAATCACAAAATTAAAAAATAAAATATTGTTTAGTCCGAGTCAGATTCCAGTTCTAACATAATGATACTAATCCTGGTACAAGTGATTTTTTACTTTTTCTTCGACATATTCTTCAATTAACTGTAGTCATGCAAAAGTTATAAGCAATATCATCGTACTTGTCAGCAAATTCACATTCCTTTCACACTCTGTAATGCTTCAGAAACAATTTTTGAAGTATCATCTTCAATATTTACAGCGGTTTTTACGGTTTTCATTATTTTGTTATTTACAATGTCTGTGTTTTACTAAAATCTTGACATTCAGTACATTGGCATTATTTTCATCCGACGGTTCCATTTTTACTTTCAATAACTCGCCTTCCAATTCTTTGAGCTCATTTTTCACTTCATTCCACGTTTGCTATTATTACTGTCTATACTTTTCAGATATTCAATCATATCTGGATCGTCATCTAGCATATCCCACGTAGCAGATTTTTTAGATGGTGACAAGTTTCTTTTTAAAACATTCCCATGTGTACTGGAATTATTTTTCTTCGAAAAATACTTTTTCTTATTTTTCTTCGGAAAATACTTTTTTTTTATGTGCTTATTTAGTGTATGTGATATGTATAATGTTTTATACATCATGTTTTGATAGCATAGTCGACTATCTTTAATTAAAAAATGCACAGATGCAGATAAAAGCTTTTATTCACATCTATATGTTTTTATTAAACATTTTAACTATACGGATGAGTCAATTTTCAGCAATTTGCATTGTATAAGATAAATATAAATACATAATATAATAAATTTTGTGAAGATACTTAAATGGGTAATGAATTATATACCTTCTACTTTGATAAGAAGATTCTAAGAACTGCAAAGCTTTATACAGTTCACTTGGAGTTGACTGTCTTAAGAATCCTGAGCCAAATCAAAGTCCTACTTTTAAAAACCGTTTCTAATTTCTCATCCTCTCTATTCTCCTCTCCATCCTCCTCTCGACCTTCCTCTCGATCCTTCTCTCTTCTCTTCTCTCTCTATTTTTCATTCTTTTTCTTTCCGCGCTCTTGATGAGTAGTACATAGATAACACAATAATTAAAACAATAAATTAATTTACAAAACATAAATAATTTTAAAATTTTAGAATCTATTACATTAAAAAATGTAACATACTTTTTTATTAATTATTAAAAATATTTTTAATGTTTTTTGTTTTTCTCCTCTAATTATTTTTCTCTCCTTTTTTTTGTTCCTCCGGTTCATCTTCGCTTGAAGAAACTTCAACGTTCATTTCTTCTTCTTTCTCATTTTCTTTCTATTTCCGTTCTTTTTCTATATCTGATTTACTATCATTCATTCATGTTATTTATTAAACAATCGTCCGCATAAGGATTTCGAGATAAATCGAATCGCGCACGACACAATGGGCACTCACGCTCCACGTCGTAAATAATAACACTTATTATAAATAACTAAAGAAACACTAATACAACATAGAACACGGAACAGATAAACTCGTTTGTAATAAATAGCGAACACATCTATGCGGAATCAAATCCGTCGCGAGACTAAGATGGCGACTTGAAACATAAGTCTGCCGTTGTTTATCAATAACATCCCCGGCAACGCACTTGGAGACGATCTCTCGGAGGCATAATCCAGGGATACAACTATAT
>JBCAUJ010000046.1:1604321-1614646 GCA_038406275.1 Cataglyphis albicans
ATAATAATCTTATTAATAACTTTTAATTACTTTAAATTAATAATAATTCGGTTATAGCTAGTTGGGCTATAACAATATATTATACATTTCTAAGTAACACACTTTGAATTTTGGCGCTTTTTCTGATTCGAAAGATATGCGATTTTAAAGTTTTACAGTTTATGTTTTTCTGTTATAAAATAAGAAAAAATAAAGTTTGTTTATGTTATATTTGTGTTAAGCAGACATAGAAAAAGTCTCTGTTTACATTTTTAGGGACAAAGCTCCTTAGGGTTTCCATTGTTCTCGCAAAACGAGATTCAACGCAATTCTGTGGGTATCTAGTTTTTCGATAGTGTAGCTTCCCGTAGGGGATTGGCGAAACATATTGCTTCCACGTATATACTTTTTAATACGAAGTAAAGTTTCACATGGGTTTATAATTTTCCGCTTTATGCACATTTATCAGAAAATTATAGAAGACAACACTTATCAATACAAAGATTTTAGTTAAATCTCGATTTATATGAAAAGTGGAATTATGTAGAAAACCCATGTAGAACCTCACTTCGCATTAAAGAGTATGTATGAAGGCAGTGTATTTCACTCCCCTTGCGAGAGGCTTATAATTTTTATTAATATGTTTTATTTTTTCAGTATATTTATTGGATACAAGCGTTTCAATCAATAAATATCGTTAAGAATTAATGTTTTATAATTTTTTGTTCTGCTTTTCCGCTTAAAATATGCTTCTGTAATATGAGGCATTCTAAATAGGCGGAACGGAACGCAGAAATCTATTTTCTTCCGTGTTTCCGCGTTTCCGCGCTTCATGTACTGGCACTAAGGACTGAATTCAAAGCCACAATAGAATCACTTCACAGTTTTTTAGGAATACAGATAATGCGTTTGAAAGATGGCTCGATAGTTTTGAATCAATGTGTGTAAGTATTTTGATAAAGTTCAACATAGTTGAATCAAAGTCTATCGTGATACGTGATGTGCGAGTCATTATTTCAGGAAAAACAGAAGTCTCTGCATGATACAGTTCTATATCGCCAAGCAATTGGAAACTTTATATATTTGACACTTATTGCTACTTGCGCAGATCTGTTGTTAGTATTGTCTCGAAAAAATTAGATTCATCAACTATGTCCAATTGGAATGCTGTTCAAAGAAACTACAAGGATTTCAGAGATTTTACAGGTAATCCCAAAACAAGACATAAAAGTGGGATTATGAGTACTCATTCTGGAAATGCAAGTTCATGATAAACCAGAGATAATACAATGTTGTATTTTATTAACAACAGAAGCCGAATATACTTGCTGCTTGTGAAAGGACTAAAAAATTTATTTAATTGAAATGCTTGCTGAGTAATTTCAACAATCAACAATGTACCTACTCTGTTGATCGATAACATAATCAAACTAATAAAGAATGCTAAGTTTCATGCTCAAATGCTCAAAACATAAGATTAAATTTTATTTTGTTCTAGAAAATCTTAAAGGAAATATTTAAATTGAATATGTAAATGAAGAAAACTAGATCGCCGACGTAACGAAGTCTGTGAAACGAGTGTGTTTTGAAGCTCATGGAGTAAGACTCATCAAAAGAAAGAGAATTGATTAACTTTATATGCTTTGAGGGAAAATGTTGAAAATGGAAATATTCAAAGCTTCATAGTGGTTTGTTACTATTTTCATATTTAATCTTTTTCTTGTGTTGGCAAGTTACATGATTTTTTTACTACTAGCTTGTACAATCGTGAAATGATCGATGATGTTTCATTCAAAATATCAATTTTTTTTCTATAAATGTTTGATTATTTCATAAATATTTTTATGTATCTTCTGTGTAATTTTGAATTTTATTTTATTAAATTTGGATGATTATTTTGAATAATTCTATAAATTTACAATTATATAAAATTAAATGGGTAAGACAATTAACAACAAAAATTCCGTTTCCGAGAGGCGAAGGTAAGGGAGGAATATACATGTGATCGCGGAAAAATGGTTGGATTTTCGGAATAAGAAGGAAGATAAGGGACTGGAAAGGAGCAGATGGAAGAACAAAAAAAAAAGATAGAAGTTGCGAAAGAAGGGAATGGGATGGAAAGAAGATTATAAAAAGCAGAAGCAATTAAACATAATGGCAGTTTGGAGAAAGAAAAAGGAGAATGAGAGAGAGAAGGCATGAAAGTATGAGAAGTTCGAGAAAGCGATGAGAGGATGAGTGGACAGGAGAAGTCGTCAGTAAGAGAGAAGATGAATAGGGTAACACAGGGCGCAATAACAGAAAAGATAAGAGAACTGAGCCGGAAAACCGAGAAGTGGCGCAAGAGGTACGAAAATCAATGATCAAGCACATGGAAATCATTGGAGAATAGGCATGGGACTGGGAAAAAAATGCGTAATTGCACGTGATGGTGGTTATAGATAAGAGTTAGGTTAGGAGATACAGAAGCGAGGAAAAAGTGGAGGACAATGGAAGAGCTAGAGCGGTAGAGAGAGAGAGAAAGAGAGAGAGAGAGAGGAGAGAAGACAGAAGAAAAACAGCAAGCCAGAGTGTGAGAAGAGAAGAGTGAGGTGGAGTAATAAAGGAGAGAGAAGGAAGACAAGTAAAGAAAGAAGGAGAACGAGAAGAAAAACGAGGCAAAGATTGGAAAAGAGACAGACAGAAGGAGATGAAGATGGAAAAGTGGACGAAGGATCTTGTGGAGGAGCTGAGAAGTATAAGAAGGGAGATGAGATAAAAAGAGAGAGATAAAGAGGGAGATGAAAAGATTGAGGAAAGAAAATATAGTAGGGACAGTGAGAGGACAAAGGAGAGAACGCGGACAAGGAAGTCATGAATGGAGGAATAGATAGTTCAATCCCTTCGGGGAAGACAAAAAACGGAGGTAGTACAAAAGCAAGAAGAGGGGGGACAGGGGACATACTAAAAGAAGAGGAAAGAGAATCGAGAGAAAGGACTAAGATGTCGGAAGAGGAAAGCGAGGAGGAAATGGAAATGGGGAAAGAGGAAAGCGAAGAAAAAGTGGAGAGAGAGATAAGGGAGTCAAAGAGTGCGGAAAAAGAGGAGAAAAGGAGGACGAAGGATGCGAAAGAAGAGATAAGAAGAAAGAAAATCAAGCATCAAGGAAACAGGGAAACGAAGAGAGAGATAGAAGGGAACTGATAAGGAAACTGGCAGGAGTCAGAAAAGGAGAAAGATGGGGAAGACAAGTGAAAGAAAGAGAAGAAAAGATACGAGATGATGGGCAAGAAGAAAAGGAATGAAAAAAGCGAATTAGAAGAGAAGAAAGAAGAGATAAGCAAGAAGGGAGGAAGAAGAGGAGGGAAGAAGGAAGGAAGAGGAGAAAAGGAGAGAGCAAGAGAGAAGGATGAGGAAAAGGAAAGGGGAAAGGAGAGCAGACGGCATGAAGAAGATAAGGAGCGCATGGAGGAAAAGAGGAGAGGAAAAGGTAATGAAAGTGATAGTAGAGGAGAAAGCAGGAATCAAAGGAGAGGAGGAATAGGAGCAGCGGAAAAAGGGAAAGGAGATGATAGAAAAGTATGGAGAATAAGCATGGATAAAAGAACAAAGGAGAGAAGGGAGAGAAAGACAAGTGAGAAGAAGGAGCAAAGTTCAGAGGAAAAGGGCAGAGAAAAAATGGGATAAAAAGAGAGGCAAAATGGAAGGAGAAAGAAGAAAGTAAAGGAAGGGCAGAGAGTGACAGTAAAGGATCGGAGAAAGAGTGGAGGCTGGTAAAGGAGAGAAGGGAAAAGGAGGAACGAGATAAAAAGAACAGAAGGGGGAGGAACTTTGATATGGAAAAGAGTGAGGGCAGAGGATACAGTGAAAAGAGCGAGGATGGAGGATCACAAAAGTGATGGAGGAGACTTTGGATAGGAGGGTGAAGGTGGTAAGGTTAGTAGAAAGTGAAGAGGAAGGAAGAAGATAAGTCTTGTTAGTGGAGATAGAAGAAGTGGAGGACAGAGAGGAGTTACTAAAAAAGAGGAGCAAAATCAGGACGAAAGAGGGGATTGCAGTGGACGAGGACTTAAAAATGGAAGAGAGGAGGTTAAGATGGAGGACGGCAAGGAATGAAAGAAGAAAAGAAAGGAGCACACAGGTGGACAACAGAAGATTATAGATCGATGGGAAAAAATGAAAATAGAATGATAAGAAGAAAATATGGTTGGAGAAGAGGGCTAGGCAATGAAGAAAAGAGAGAATAGTAAAAGGGGGAGAGAGGAAAAGGTCGAGGAGACAAGGAAGGGGAGAGGGAAAACAAAGTGTAAGAGCACGAGCCAAGCCGGGACAGAGGAGGAATGACAAGTATTGTATGGCAAATGTAGAATATTGAAATCCCTTTGGGGAACAATTAATATTCATTTATTCCTGCATTCAATTAACAACAAAAGTGACAAATATTATAAAGCACACAATATGCGTATGCCTTTTGTATTTAAATTTTTTATATTAAAATCTACATAACATGCTTTAAAATTACTTACAGAACCGGCAGTCTCGCGAACACGAGAATCCACCATAACATTTTGCATTGTTTTGCGATATATCATATCAACTTGGGAAAACAATATTTCCTCGTCAGGCAGTTGCGCCACAATATCTTTGCTTGAGAAGATTGGAAGCAGATACATCCACTGCATTTGCACCTGCAGTTAGAACAGCATTATCTATCACAAAAGATTCATTTATCATTCGTCAATTTAATAACAATTCGAAAGCCTTAATTTTATTATAAGATTCATTTATCATTCGTGAATTTAATAACAATTCAAAAGCTTTAATATTATTGTAAGTATACAGGGTGTTCAGCGTAACGGTTCGCACGAATTTTGAAACATTTCTGACAGTTTCAAAAAAAGTTTATATTGTGTAAAATAATCTTTTATACAAGCTATCATGTGCAATTAAAATTTTTCTAAAATATCTTTGACTTTCCCCTAACACTATCAACATATCGAAAGCTTCTTCCGTTTCTTAACCGATAAACAGAGTCGTCTTTAGTCATGTGATGACCTTGGCACATTTGATTTTGGGGGCCCCTTCACGAAAGTTATTGGTATTTCTTAACTCAATAAAAAAGTATTTTGTACGTAAGTCATTTGTGTGATCGAGTATTTTTGGTATACAGAGAAACTGTAATTATGCGAAAATAATAGAGAGATGATAAGTATTTAAGTATTTTTTGAGAGCCGGGGTTTGTGATATCAAAACTTCTTATAAAAGTTGCCCAAAGTTGTATTGTATATCGTAAATATATCACATACAAAAAGTATCTGTCAAGCCTATATTTTGGCTTGCCGGCCCAAAATAATAAAAAAAAAATTTTAAATTTAAAATTTTGCAAATCACACGTTTATGATGGCTTTTGAAATCATTGAGTACAATGATGAAGTCAAATTTAGAAAAATTGTTTCCCTTAGACCATTATTGTAAACTGTATTGTACTAAAAACTGTAAGAAATTTGAAGATTTCATGATAATTCTCTTTTAGCATTACTTGGAGCTAACGACGTGGACATAGAGAGTGTTTATGTAGCATGTTATGCTTTTCCAATTGTCTATACTTCTTTGACTTGATCGACAAATTTCTTACCATATAACTATTCATCAGAATTAATAGCTTTAACTGTAGGTTTAACTGCTTTTTTCAAAAAGTGTAATTAAAGATTTTTTGACAACCAATTGTTGATGGAAAATATCAGTCAGTAATTTTCCAACATCAAAAATTCTCATAAAAATATTTTGTGAGAATTTCTTAGTCAATTTCATCTTCTGGATCTTTCAAAATTATGGAAATTGCAGCAGCTAATGCTGATATTGTTGAGCCCACACAGTTTTAGGTTTCCAAAAAATCTTGATCTTTTTTAATCAAAATTTCAGATATTAATGGAGTGATTTCCAAATTAATCTTAGGAGCTTCAGTGTGTAAATCTTGTTTCCTTGGATATTTTTGTAAAATAACTTTTTTATTTTCTTCTGGAAAACCCTCTTGCATCCATTTTTCCCATCTACGTTTGAGCTCTGGATGAAATTTGACTTCAATTTCTTTAATTGCATTAAGATCCTCTTCTAAAATTTCTAAAATTTCGTCAGAGACAGATGTTTCTTTATTGACCAAGGAATTATTAGGTTGTTGATTTTTGATTTGATAACATATTTTTATCAATATCAGATGAATTATCTTCTTCTGAAGATTTATTTGCTTTATTAGCCGAATTTTCTTTGTTTTCAATATCAACTAAAAAAACAAAAGAAATTATGTATCGATATCAATATATTGATATCGAAATATGTCACTTACTATGTAATTTGAATTCATATTTCTTGTTGAATTTATTCAGTTATCTTATTCTTTCGTCGTAAAATTGATAAATGCTTTGATATTTATTTAGAATTGTCAAGTTTGAATGAGTTACTAAATCAAGATTAAGATTTTGTATGGAAACTATTATGGTCTATACTTACCAAGAATTTGATCTGATTGATTAAGAATATTATCGAGATTATTCAATTTTTCAGTTTTACTAGCAATATTTTTCTTATTATATATATTTTTCTCAATATTAACTGAAAATAACAACAGAAAATATAATTATATTTATCTATAGCAAAAAAGGTGTCACTTATTGTGTGAATTGTGAAATGCATTCTTGTTGAATTTAATCACAATTTTCACCATCGTATGGGCGTGACAAATGCTTTGACTCTCGTTTTGAAATTGTCAAACTTTAATTTAATTATTAGATCATGAATCTCGTACGGAAGTTATCATAATTTGAATATACCAGAGGATTTAGCCAATTGACTTAGAATGTTAATGAGGTTATTCAATTGAGTTTGCATGTTTTGCAACGTTTCCTCCGTTTTTTATTTACTCTTGCGACGATCTCTTGATCTAGATCGTCAGCGCTTTCTTTTTCTATCGTGAGGCATGATCAAAATGCCTTTTGTTATTAAAATTTACTATTTTGTTGAGAGTTATTTACTTTTTTATTAATTTATTAATTTTTAATTTTTTTTATTATTTTTTTTCGAATTTTTTAATTAAAATTTTTTTTAATTTTTTGCGTTTTTTTCAAAATTTTAAAAGCTTATTTTTAGGTTTTTGGACCTCTAAAGATTATAGCCAAATATTATAATGCAGAATGGAGATATTTGAAAATAAATAAAGGAACTATTTATCTATGAAAACTGAAGAACATTGAAAAGGAACATTAAAAAAACGGATATATTTATTAATATTGAAAAAGTAAGTCTAAGAACAAAAAAACTGAACAAAATCTACAATGACATTAATGGCTTTTTTTATTTTTGATGTGCAAAATCATCAATTACTTCCAATCAATTTCTTTGAGAATGTCACTTTCGATACTCATTAATGACAAACTGTTTATTCTTTCTTGAAGCATACCCCTAAGTTAATTTTTAACTCTATTCAACTTAGAAAAGGAGCGTTCACCACTGTAGTTTGTTATCATCAATTACAAAAATAAAAATCCTTAACAATATTGTAACATTAGGAAAAGTCTTCAATCTTGTCCGTTCGCAGAAGATGATATAATTCTGAAATACTTATTTCTTCATTTCCACTGCTTTGATCATTTTTAGAATATTGCGTTAAATGAAGATATTCTGACTCCAGTTCTTCTGCGTTAACAATTCTTTGTTGTGATACATTTCAGCAAATTCTTTGCAACTATTTTTCAACTCTAATTTAATAATTTTTAAGCGAAAAAGGAAACCAAATCGTTGATTGATTTCTTTATACGAATCCAATCATTGCTTTAGGTGGGTGATCAAGGTATCAAGCATTGAAAGAAACGTTTCTATTTTAAATTTATCTTTATCAGTCAAACAGTTTCCGCCGTAAAATGTAATCCATCGTAAAATGCAATGTACTTCTAGTACTTGTTGTTTGAGAGAGCTCCTTGTAGTCAACGTCTGGAAAATTTTCTTTAACAGAGGATTCATACTGATCAAAATTTTTTCTACCATTACCAATGAAATCAGCAAAGAAAGCAAACAATTTTGTCGCAACATCTATTGTTAGGCTGTCTTTTTGAAGGCTCAAACGTGTTTTGTTTATCCTTTCCAATATGTTACTTGATATCTCTGTTAAAACAATAATTTCTAATTTTTCCATTTTTTTAGTCAGACTAAGAGTTTCTAGTTAAGAGTTTCTGGTTTCTCTGTATCTCTAGCAATCGATATCAAGGCTTCTAAAATTTGCTTGTAACCCCGATGCAAAGCACCTACAGCATCAGCACGTGCGAACCATCTGGTTTCAAAAAAAGGCGCTTAATAACTTTATTCGAACCCAGAAGTTCTGTCAATATATTCCATTGATGGGTAGAACTCGAAAAAAAATTGTACAATTTTTGAACCAACTGAAAAAAACTTGTTATCTCTAGAGCACAAGTTAAGAGAATGTATATGGTACGAAAATAGCGAATTTGCATCTCTCCTTGATTCTTACTTGTAAACTCAAGTACTTTTCAGCCATATTTGACGCATTATCATAGTTTTGTCCGCGACTGAATTCTTTATTAGAATGTCATAATTTTTCAAAAATTTCAGAACTGTCCGCCAAATATTCAGCTTTATATTCCTTTATAGGTAAGAATTGTAAAAATTTCTCAACTGTGTCTTTTACGTATCGAACAACGAAAATCAGCTGATCAACATGCAAGAGATTGAATGTAGAATCTACACTAATTGAGAAATATTTTGCTGCTTTCAATTCACCTACAATCTTCATATCAAAACTTGTTTTCCCATAATACAAATAAATTCATTGCAAATATTAGCTGACAAGTATTTCCTTTTTCTGGATTTCTGTATTTTTTTATATGATCTATAAGAAATGGACCAAATTCGCTTAATAACTTCAAACATTCCAAATAATTTCCGTTATTTTGAGATCCAAAGATTTCATTATTACAATGAAATGCAAGTCCTCTTGATGCCAAAAATTTAACGACTGCAACAATTTTTTTTAATACGCTCTTCCAGTAATCTACCTGTGCCTTATATTGAGAAAGCAAGTCAATATCCACTCTATCAATAGTTTTACTTCGCGCAATGTAAGTTATCATAGATTATTTGTGCGCTAAACTATTCTCGTGTTCCAATACGAGATTATTGATATGCTTCCAATCATTACATCCATTCGGAGAGCTGAAGCTTGTATTAGAAGCGTTGAACAGACAGAAATAACAAAATATAGACTTCTTCAATGGTGAATATAAGAGTCATTTTCTTTCAACACTTTCACCATTCTTTAATTTGTGGATGAAAACTATCTTATTCAAATTCCTTGTTCACAATTCATATACTATTTCCGTCAATACTGCATCCAAATAATTACCGAGATCATGTAAAATGTTTTCGTTTGTTGAAAATTGCATTTGGTTTGAAAAATTAGTTGTCGGTGTAGTTACGTCGCATTGCAAGTCGTTTTTTGAGCTAGAAATAGATTTTAATGTTTTTTTATTGTTTTCTTGCTGCGACAAGTTTGAAGGATGAATTTACTTGTTACCTTGAGCAGCTCCAGGTATAAAAAATGAAGTTAGTTTTGGTAATTTGTCAATAGATTCCTTTTGGTGAGCAGCTTTTTTTCTTTTTTATGCACCGCTGGTATATGATTTTGACATGATTAAAAAATTATTGAAATCACGAGTACGATATTATAAGTTTAGTGTTGCTGGCAGTTATGTTAAACATGTTTCGATATCCAATCTGAGAGTCCCCAAAAATTTCGTTTCACTGGATTTTGTTATTTGTTATTATGAAACAAAATTTTTGATTTTGAAGCGTACTACAATACAAACAGAATATTACACGGAAGACTTGTAACGTTGAGAGGGGGGAAAGGGGGTAGCATAGAGGAAAACGCTGTATAAATCTATGTATGAGCACAGTAAAATTTAAGTAAAAAAAAAAATACAAAAAAGTGACATGTGAATGAATTCGGGTTTTGAGAAAGTCCACTAAGCAGTGGAAGAAGGTTACGGACTATAACAAAAAAAGGACTTCACTAAATAGTGGGAAGGGTTGTAACCGAAGACTCACTAGCAATAACGTAAGAGATTGTTAATAAAAGAAAGTGTGACGAGAATTTACAATTTATTAATTATATATATATAATGTATTTACACACACGCGCGCACACACGCGGCATACGCGCGCACACGCATACACACACACACACACACACACACACACACACACACACACACACACACACAAACAAACACACACACACACACACACACACACACACACACACACACACACACACACACACACACACACACACACACACA
>JBCAUJ010000046.1:1629958-1668560 GCA_038406275.1 Cataglyphis albicans
CGATAATTATTTAGCAAAGTTTGTTGCAGATAATCAACGAGATTGGGATAGATGGATAGAGATGTGTTTATTAGCGTATAGATCTGCTAGACATGAGACCACAGGGGTCTGTCCTTCTGAATCGTGTTTCGGTCGAGATTTGAAGTTACCTTTGGATCTTCTTCGCGGTATTCCTCCAGAGAATGAGGTAAATTTGTCGGAAGGAAGTTTTGTTTCAAAGTTGAGAGAGAAGTTGAACGAAAATAATGGGGTTAGGCAACATCTAAATAAGAAGTCTTTGAGGTCGAAAGCTCTGTATGATCGAAAGGCTCGTCAATTACATTTGGAGCCAGGAAACAGAGTTTGGTTATAATCCTCGATGTACTGTAGGAAGAACTCCCAAATTACAAACTAATTGGGAAGGCCCTTATGAGGTTGTTAAAACATTGGACGACGTGGTTTATTGTATTAGAAAGTCCAGAAAACATAGAAATAAGATATTTCATTTAGATCGCCTAGCCTCTCATCACGAGAGACATATTTAGATAATGTTACAGTCGAGACCCAATTCGAATTTTATTTATTGTTTCGATTAATTCCTTTTATTTTCAAAAGGATTCAATAATGCAATGTTGAGAACGAGAGATGTTGGACGCCGCAAGAGACGATGGTGAAAAATACAGAGGAATCAAAATACATTGATTGAAGACTGCCTCACCCGCGGTTTTTGAGCCGTGGTTTTCCCGACGGATCTCAGGGCGAATGCCGTGGCAGGGGCTTTGGGAGTCCTCTTTGCGGATGCCGGGTCCACGGTGAAGACCCCCCCCCCCCTTGTCCGAAGATTTTCAGAGAAGCGACGAGGTATAACCACGAGCGACGCGAGGAGCAGAAGACAAGAAGAAAAGAAGAGGGTTTGACGACGTTTATTCGGATTCCTAGAGGACGTATGATTAGGACCAAGTATGGTGCTCGGTAACCTGTAGCGACAGCTCAGGGTAGAGCAGGAAGCCATTGTCCCCTGGAGTCAACATCGGAAGAAGAGAAGAACGGTCAACACTTGAGCTTATTTTTTCGGATTGTCGGGACGACAATCTTATCGAAGAGGGGGGCAATGTTACGTCCGCCTTCTGTTAGTCCGTCCCTGCGTGTCGTCTGTGCTGTAACGTCTGCAGGAGATGTTTCCTTGACGCGTCGTCAAGGGAGTTGTTATTAAACATTTTGATGTTTTGAGCCGCCATCTTAGTCTCGCGGCGGATTCGATTCCGTGCGGACGTTTCCGCGATTGATCCCGTTTTCTGTACAAACGTTTATCTGTTCCACGTTCTGTATATTGTGTTCCGTGTTATTAAAGTTCCTTTTGTTATAATAAGTGTTCTTATTTACGGCGCGGAGTGTGTGAGTGTGTGAAACGTGTCGTGCGCGATTCGATAAATCTCGAAGTCGTCGCGCGGACGTAACAATATATATATATATATATATAGGGTGAGGCACCTAAAACAGGCTATCCGAATAACTCCCAGTTTTGGAAATAGGAGAAAATGTTTGAAATAAAAGTTATATAGTATTGAGAAGAAAATCTTGTGGAGGAAAAAACATTTTTTTTAGGTGCTTAGGAGATTTGAAGGTCATCTTCATTTTTTAAAATGGAATTAGCTTCATTTTATAATACAAATCCATTTCTCTCAATATCTAGCACAAAAAGTTATAAGGGTAAGATGACCAAGAAGTGAATAGTTTAACGTGTTAGTAATTATTACAAAATATTTCTATAATAAATATATTATTTATAATATATTTTTTAAATAAATATATTATTAGGAAATATTTTATTTTGATGAAAATAACGTGTCAAATGTGAATTAATTTTTGGATTCCGGATCCATTCAACATTTATCAATGAAAGAAACGAAATTATCTAAGAGAAGTGCAGAAATATATGACGCCGATAAATATACGTGTTGTTAAATCAGGCCAAGTGTTAATTGCAGACAAAATTAGTAACTTAAGAGTGCGCGCGCGAGTGAACGGAAAAATCAGTGACATTTTAATGACTGGAGTTTTATCGGTACCGAGGTTCGAGTATAATCTTCTTTCAGTTCGTAAACTTAAAATGGATGGTTTTTCAATATTTAAGGACGGAAAAGGAATCAATAAAAGAGAAAACAATATCGTCGCGATTTCATTAAAAAAAAACTATATGAGTTATGTGTTGAAAGTGTAACGGAAACCGCAAATTTTTGTAGGATCAGTGAAACAGCACGGCTGTGGCATCATTGTCTGAGCAATTCAAGGTTAAAAAAACTAGTCAACATGGCAGATGAAATAGACGTGAAGGAATTGGAAACTGTATCAGAACTTTGCAAAACTTGTGCAGAGAGCAAGCAGATTCGTCTTTCTCATAAAATTGAGCGCATCAGAGCAAAACGTTCTTTTGAGTTGGTTTATAATTTATGTGGTTCAAGAGATATATCTTTGGATAGAAAAAGATATCTACTGACCTTTATGACTTCACTTATTTTACTGCGGCGTATATGTTGAAAGCCAAATCAGAAACATTCAGGTATGTTAAAATGTTTCAATGGCTGAAACTCATTTTAATTTCAAAATAAATAGATTCAGATGTGAGAATGGAAGAGCATACATTTCAAAAGAAACTCGTCAACATTTTGAGGACTATGGAATTCAATTCAAGTTTACAATTCGTTATACGCCTCAACAGACTGGAGTTGCAGAGGGGATGAACAGAACTGTAATCAAAAGAGCGCGCTGTATGATTTTGAATTCAAAGATGAGTAAAATCTTCTGGTCCGAGGCAGTGATAATGGCTGTTTACTTAATAAATCGATGCCAATAATAAATTGACCCAACAAATGCTGCGAAAGATAAGCTGCCAGCTGAACTTTGATATAAAGAAAAATGGTATACGAAAATTGGTATAAAGAAAAATCTACGAAAATTAAGAGTTTTTGGATGCGTTGCAGATCTCCACATTTCAAAAGAATCAATAAAAAATTTGAATTACGATCTAAACACTGCAGACTGATAGGCTATTGTGCGAACAGATATCGATTGTGGTGTCCGGAGGATAATAAAGTAATATTAGGTCGAGATGTTATTTTTAACAAATCAAAATTTACTTCAGAGTCCAAGGATTTTTATGGTATAGAGTCTTTAGAAAATGCATTAAAGACACAAGAACTTTCTGATTCAGGCAGAGAGAACAAGAAGCATTAGGTGATGAAAAGTCCAAATACTTTGATAATGCGGAAGAGCGAGCGGAAGATACAGAAGTCAATCGAAGAAACGCAACATCGACAAATAAAGCTGAAATCTTAAGAAAAAGCATATGTGAGAAAAATAAGGCCAAATATTTGAATAATTATACCGTTCTGGCTTTATGTGCAGAATCATTCGTTGAAGATGTTCCACAATAATTTAATAATATGCATAGATGATGAAGAGCAGTGGATGCATACGATCAGCAAGGATATTATCACTTATTGAAAACAAAACATATAACTTAGTATTGTTGCCTCCTGGAAAAAGTCATCAATAAGAAATGGGTTTTCAAAATTAAGAGGGATGCAGACGGAAACATTGATAAATATAAAGTATGTCTAGTAGTGAAAGGATGTTCGCAAAGGAAAGGTTTGGACTATGAAGAGACATATGCGCTTGTTACGCGTTTTACTACTGTTTGAACTCTTTTATTGATAGTCAACGAATTCAAGCTGAAAACTAGATAACTAGACATAAAAATGCATTTTTTCACGGAACTATTAGTGAAGAAATATACATGAAACCGTCTCAAGGATTCATCGAAAATGATGGTCTGGTCTGCAAGTCGAATCGTTCTCTATGGACTCAAACAAGCTCTACGAACTTGGAATGTCAAGTTCAATGAGTTCATTCTACGCCTTGGATTTAAGAGATCAGAACGAGATCACTCTCTTTATATAGGAACATGTAAGAATTATCTTCTACTTTACGTCGATAATATCTTTATTGCAAACTAAAATGAAATTCTGATATAAGAAATCGTAGATGCGCTTAAAGGTGAATTCGCTATGACAAATCGGTGAACTTAAAAGTTTCCTCTGAATGAAAATTAAGCAAACATCAGAAGGTCTATTTTTAAGCCAGAGGATACATGGAAATGTTGCTTGTTCGTTTTGAAATGACGGAGTGCAAATTTTCTAGATTACCCATAGAAGTAAACCTTGAAAAACACGAAGACGATAACGGAGAAGTCATAATCAAGATGAAACCATACAAAGAACTTGTTGAAGGTTTAAGGTTTCTTATGCTCAATATTCGTCCTGATATAAGTGTTGCTATAAACTATTATAGTCATTTTCAGAGCAATGCGAAATTAATACATTGGAAAAAGCTTAAACGAGTTCTTCGATATATTAAAAGAACTATCGATTATGGTTTACTGATCAAACAAGGACCGCATTCAGAAATATCATTTAGAATTTACGTAGATGCAAACTGGATTACAGACAAATATCGTAAGTCGATAACAGATTACTACAAGTTTTTGATTACTACAAGTTGTACAGTAAGTAACTTGATCAACAAAAAAGACAAAAGGAATCATTCTTTCATCCGAAGCCGAGTATATTACTATAGCAACAGTATTAACGGAAGGGATGGATGCGGAAAATATGGTTTAAAAAACTTTTAGAGGACTTTAATGTGAACAGCGCTAATCGCATAATGTATGAGAACAATCAATCTGTAATTCATTTATTAAATCGATGGGAATACCGTAAATTAAAACATGTTGATGTCAAATATAATTTCATCAAAAATATATATCAAAGAAATCAATGTACAATACATAAACACCAAAAAGCAGATAATCGATATGTTAACAAAAGTCTAGTCGGAGAACAATTTATAAAACTTAGTGTCCAACATTGGTGTCTATAAAGTTTAATTATTTTTAAATTTATTTATTATCACTTATACATTGAGACTGAGAATTAGAATATGTAATGTTGTAACAGTTTACCTTTCCCGTATGCCACGGATCAGGCTCGCCGGTTTCCAGGATTCGGGAGAAGGGGGAAACTCCAATTTACTCTTTCGATCTTTGTGTAACAAAACAATTTATTCAGAACTTATAACAGACATACAAACGAAACAGCAAGCGCGGACAACGTGAACGGTACAGCAAACGCTAATAAACTCGGGCTAAAAACAGAGATAGCGAAGCGCAGCCGGCGTGAAGATGCATGCATTGGTCTAGCCGTGTTGAACCATTCGCGATATCACGGGGTACATGCATTAAGGTTCGTTAAAAGGGCTTTCTAAGCTAACGCGGTATGTACAGAATCGGTCGATCTGATCATCTTGAATCACTACCCATCACCGGTATATCGATTCGCGAGTGCTTAAACTAACGCCTCTCCAGCAACCGGGAAGCCTGGCCTAACCACGAGTAGCCCGTGGCCTGGTAACGGTGTAACGGGATATGCCGTCCCAGCAACCGGGAAGCTCGGCGTAACCACGAGTAGCCCGTGACCTGGTATAGCAGAGGTATTCGGTGTGCGTCTGCCAGAAACCGGGAAGCCCGGCTTAACCACGAGTAGCCCGTGGCCTGGTGTCTGCGGAATGTTGGTTTCGGATCTTGGTTCTGACAGGACTCAGAATCAGAAACTGGTAACGGTACGCTCGCCGGACCGCCTTATATACCTGGCACCGCTCTCCCACTCACGGGATTCGGCGCGTGATAGGGCGGTCTCTTTGGTGGGATCGCGCCATAGGTGCGAGCGTTTAGGGGGCGCCATAGGCGCCATGCCTCATTTTGCGGGCGGATGATCTGCCCGCGAGGCTGTAACGGTATCGTTACAATGTATAGCATTCACCAATAAGATAAAGTTATTATTCAGTTTTCTTTTTCGTTTCTATAGTTATAGTGTATTTATATAGTTATAGTTTATCTTTTCCTTATGTAATTAGACGCATCTTCTTTTCTTTCAGTCAGTCTTTTATTTAATTGCATTCATATCGTTCATGTGCATTTACTAATAAAATTATTTTTTAATAATTGGTTTACTCCACTTCTTACTTAAATCTAATATCATCAAATAAATACACAGTAAAGACGCAAGTAGTAACATCTTGAATAGAATCTAATAAGAGTTAAGACAATCCGCCATATATAGCCAAGAATTATTTACACGTTTATCTATGCAATTTTAAATTGATTACATTTACAATAAACATAATTTTTTATATTATTGGATAAACGTGCTAATTGAGAGCTTGGCGTGGAAATTAGTGCGCAAATGTAATTTCTTGGCTGAAACATATGGCGGATTAAAATAACCAATCAGCAATTGATAATCGATGACTTAATTCTTACTAGAGAAACTATAATCATGAAGCGCCATTAACGCAATTTTATGACAAACGCTCCAATCGTACAAAGTTTCGTACATGCGCATAGGGGATTTGGAGCGGCGATGATGATGAAAACGTATCTTAAAATTTTAAACATTTCGACTTTGCATTACCTCCGTTCATGATACAGATACAAAAAAAGTAGACTTTTTTACTATATAATTCAAACCCAAGATATCGATTAAGCCTGCTAAAAATACAATTGGTTCATTGTTATTGAGGTCCGATAATCTAATAATACTCGCATCTTGCCAATTCACGTGAAGATATCCGGAGTGCCTCACTGCTTAGCATTGAACTTGGCAAACTTGAGACAGTATCGTGTCTACCCTTGATATAAAAGTTTATTGGCGATTTATCGGAGATTACATCGACCTCATAAAAAGCTATTTTTCGCGCATTTTATTCTCCAACGATCTGAAATAACGTATCTACTTGTAATTTTTATTAAGTGTGTAACGATGCGTCACTCCATCGTTCCCGACACGTCGCCCGTTGGAAGTCTGCCGCCCGGCGAACACCAGCCGGGCAAGGGCAGAGGCGCTTAGCGCCCTATTTTTAATAAACAATAGGTCGGAGACATAAACCGACCTCCGAGCAGCGCCGAGCGCTCCCGGAAAACGCCGAACACAGTAGACGGCAGAAACCCCGCGCCGCTACCCCCACTCCGAGGGGGCGATAGCGACGCGGGTGCCGTAACCGAACGGGTTATAATATAATATAATATAATAAATAAAATATAATATAATAAAAACCCGACAGATCATGGGTCTGTACCAGACCGGTAACCGAATCCGCTCGAGCAGTACGCACGAGATAATTCCAGAAACCGCTCCGAAACCGTCGAAAGACAATGAACCGGAGGTTGACGTGTTCGCAGCCTCCGTCGAGAATTCTCGACTATCTGATCCAGAGACGGCTTCCGTCAAAAACCACCGTAAAAGACAAAGAGTGAACGAGTTCGCCGCTCTTCTCAAGTATTCTCGAGCCTTACGGTCCTTACATCCGACCGTCCGAACTCCGCGCACGGCGCCTCCCTCGAACTCCGTCTGGGAACACGCGCGCGCGTCCTCAACACCGACGCCTGCACCAAACTACAGGCCGCCGCCCTGCACTTCGCGCCGATCAGCCGGCGAACAATCTGTACGCGCTCATACGCGCACCGGCAAATCTCGCATCGCGAGATATCGAATTAGCGCATCTCACGCACCGCGACACACGCGCCTGTCTTACCGCGAGCACTGCGCGCTTACCGACACGCACCGCCAAAACACGCGCTCGGCTCACCGCACGCGCCCCGCGCTACAAAGCGAGGTACTTGACGAGACGCACAAAAACCCGTCTAGCCCGGCGTCATAACAGTGCGATTGTTAAAGGCGAGCACCACATGAAAACCGTAAATAAATAGTAAACAGTAGATTGTAATACCTGACCATTGCCTTCGAGAGGCAAATAAACGACGTATCTCAACTTAACGTTTCTTACTGTGTTTCACGAACCCTAATCCCGATTGCGCTGTCCGCGCGCACCACACCGCTCGTGAAACGGCCCGTTACAAGTGTAAACTTTTCCACTATTGTTCTTTAACGAACGGCTGAATCGTTTTACAATGGAGTAAATAAAATCAATCCATCATGTTCTTTATGTATCTTTCGTCTACTGAGTCAGATGTAGTCTGCACATAAGTCGCATACCGTATTTTCTCACTTATCATTATTTAAAGCATCTATTCGTTTCAAATGTAATTATATTTTTTTTTAATTCTTGCTGTTCTCTCAAAAGTTTAACATTTCTACACCATTTGTTTGCGGCATGATTATCATCTTCCGATTGCATTCCGCGTCATATTTTTCCCGACCTTGCATGAAAGCCGAAACCGGACATAAAATATTATCGCACATGTAATTTCTTAGTTATTTGTTCTATAATATGAATTGTTTAGTGTTTTCAACGATAATCTAAATATATTAATCGACATTTCTATACCAACAATAATGACAAAATGACTCATATCATCGACGCATAGTTTAATTTATAAGGTCAACTTCGCGATATTTCTCAGTAATTGACAATATTTCATTGTTGTAAACATTGTTGTCGGTTTAACGTAAAGCTTCTAGCAATCGCAGGCGATCTACCAACTCATTAGGATCATTTCAATGCACATAATCGATCTTATTATTGCTTAGTGTCATAGCGCGCGGTGATTTATACCTCAGTTCAGTTTTTTGCCGAAAATCAACGACACAATTATAAATTTATATTTGTATCTCTTAAATTCAGTACTGATTTATAGATATTGTTCGTGGGTCTGCTTCGAACGCGCATGATACAACCGGCATTCATGCTCCGTGTTGTAATAAAGATTTTAAATATAATAAAACATTTTATTAAAAATAACAAAAGAAACTTTAATACAACTTAGAACACAGAACAGATAATCTCATTTATAATAAATAGCGAATACGTCCGTGTTAGGGGATCATCTCTCAGAGATGGGTACAGTAAATTCAAAAATAACTGCCATAAACGATTCGCAACGACAAAATGCACAGGACCGGACGTAGCAATATTACCGTCGTATCTATGCGCATTTGTCCAATCAATAACATACTTTTATATTTATACATATCATCCTCAGTATCATATATATATGGCATCGTCGGAAATTTTTTTGAAAATCATTTAAAGATCTGGTCTTTGCACGTATTTTATTTTATCGATAATTATATTGTCATTTTTATTTTCATCAAAAATTGTATTATCATTTTTTCATTACGAAATTTAACATCATATACATAATTCATATTGTCATTTTTATTTGGTTCAAAATAGCTTTCATATATACATAGTACGACACTAAAGTTTTAAGACTGATGCAATAAACAACATGCAATAAACAATAAACAATAAACAATAAACAATTCAAGTAGCACACTCTGTATTTCAACGTTGGAACCTTGTAATTTTATCCTTCCTTGACATCTATGACTACCAAGTTTCATTTAATTTTTACACTATACCCGTATCATAGTGCCGGAGAAATAAATTCTTGCTTCGTGCATGTGATTTTATTCGACGTCATGTATTAAAGTAACGACGTGCATTCAAATTTTATTTCAAAACATACATAAAACAGCAACTAAAACGTATGCAATGATTGGAAAAGCGGGAAACTTGCTTTGAGTTGTTTGAACATGTTTTTATAGTATTCTTAATTAGTGAAGGTAGGAAAAGCATAGAAGGCGATAAAAGGAAGGGATATCCTGGAACAAAAAAAAAGCTTACATTGAAAAAGTGCGCAAATTAAAGATTCAAAGACCAAAAACATTAGCTGAAGAGCTACACATTCATAAGGAACTGATACGTCAATATTTATTAAAGATTAAAAAAAAAGAAAGGTACACGATTTGTACTGTACAATTTAACCGGTTAAACAAAAAGAAGAATGCATTGTTGCGTGCAAAAATCTTTTTGAATTGCAATGGTGCTCTATGCCATCCCTCTGATTTACAAGATTTAGTTCCAGTGTATTATTTTATTTTTCTCAAGATAAAATTAAAAATGAACGGACATCATTTTCATAGCATTGTGATTCAAAAAAGTGTCACTGAGGGGCTAAGAACTATTCCAAAAAATTACTTTCAGTATGCTAGAGAAATCGACGGAGCGGGCGCATCGGTGCATACAATTAAGAAAAATATATATATATATTAATAATGAAGAATACAAATTTTGTTTCGAATATTTATTGTCATTTTAGAACATCAATCTTAAATAATAAATAAGGGGACGGCCAAAAGAGAGCCGAATGCGTTAGATGAGAGCCAAAATTATGTTCTTCACGTTGTATGTGAATAATATATGTTTATTATATGTTTTAATTCAAAAATTGGACATTCTTCAATAATTTGATAGAAAAGAATATCATGAGCGAGCCGCACTTGTCAATTATAATGATATTAATAATCATAATTGTCAATTATGATGATATTAATAATTATAATTGACAAGAGCGGCTCGCTCATGATATTCTTCTCTATCAAATTACTGAGGATGATCCAATTTTTGACTACAACGTATAATAAATTTATATTATTCACACAACGTGAAGAGAACATAATTATGACGCTTCTCATCAGCATTCGGCTTTCATTTCCCTCTCTCCTTATTTATTAGCTAATATTAGTTTATATTTAGAGTCTTCCACAATAAGTTAATCAATCTTAAAACTTTAGTGTCGCACTGTATATTTTTGCTCAAATGAACTCAAGTGATCGCGCAATGTATTTTGACTTTTGGGGGAGAGGAGGGGGATTGTAATAGATGTTAAACCGAGGTCACAAACATTTCAAATATCGTTTCGAAAATTTCACCCATAGATGGAAACAGTCTTTCATGCAATATTATACTTGGTTGCACATCTTTTATCGGAGAAGAAATAACCACATTCAGATTGTTTCATTCGCTTATGTTTTGATTGATTTGGAGTAGAAGTTATTAACGAATCGTTTAATGATATATTTGACCGTGTTTGCTTTGTTCCATATTTTGACTCTTTTTTCTTATGCTTCTCTTCAAGCATATTCTATAGCTCAATTTTCGCTTCATTAAATTCCACAATGATTGTATTTTCGACAAGTTGTTTTAAAAATTCAGTAATTGGTTTAAAGTGCCTTTCTAATGCTACGTCTTCTTCTATTTGACCAGTTTTCAAAGAGTAATATTTTTCGCGAATTGATTTGCTCGAAATTTCTCTTGCAATCTTCTCAGGATCGTCACTATCAATAATCGTCAGGATATATTTACTTGATAGTTATATACAATATGTTTCAAACTATTGTATCATACTATTTAAATCAAATCAATAAATTTTCATTGTCGCGTATAAGATGCTTGGGTATCTTGGCATATGTTTAACAAACATAGAAACAGTCGATACTCAAGTGTCGACCCCATTGCAAAGTACTCTCTTATCGTATCTTTCTTGTCGCAAAGTATTGGGAAACAATTTCATCGCGTTTATGTTTGATAAACTTCGATACGAATTTGACTCGATCAAAAATTATGTCTTTTTAACAACCAAGACGTAAAATCTTGGAGAATGTTGGAATGCGTGGAATATGTCATATAATGTTGTCAAAACTTCAATGCGTGTCGTTAAACATACTATTGAGATTTTGCGAAGATCATAAACGAGATTGTAATTATTAATCCTCGTTATGAATTAATTCTAATACGTTCACTCAACGATAATAAACATATGTATGTTACATATGTATTTGGATATACTACGAAGAAAGCTGAGATTTATCAGAGAACTCTCTTAAGGTTCTAATAAATTCTATCTACATCTACATCTAGAATAAATTTATTTATTTAAAAATGTAACATGTGGACAGGAGAAAGATTTCGTCTCTTCTCTTGCCATCCACTCTTAAAAAAATCAAATCAAAATCAATCCTATTTTTTGAATGAAGGATTATTTGAGATAAATAAATTTTAATATAACTGCAATGCTTTATCTCTAGAAAATGGGTTGGTAAAGTTAGGTTTTTTAGCGGTGGGAATACAGAAGAACGGAGTCCAATTGAAACTGTAAAAAAATCAATTGAGAAAAAAAAGCCCAAATGAGTGACAAAGAAAAACAATTATGCTATTGTATTAGCGTAATAGTAGTAGATACAATTGCTGAAATATTGTCAGAATAAGGTCGACAATCACGTATTATCGCTTGTCTTTTTACTGCACTAATGCTGCACACAACATTAATAGTAATGTAAATCACTCCATATCATGAAAAGTTTGCTCGTCATTTCTGCGAAGCCTTAAGTACAAATAAATATTATTAAAAACTATTGAGAAGAGATTTTTGATGTATGTGATCTTCACAACATTTTATTATAATTTTATATTAAATATAAAGCTCTTATTAATCATAGTTGATATAACAAATTCCTTTTAAGAACTGAAAGTTCTAATAACATATTTAATTTTGATTACAATAACACTTTTCCAGCAGGTCACATATCATATTATAATGACAAATACATTATATAAAATAAGCCTTTCTTGCAAATTTAACTGTAAAATTTTCAAAATAGTGATGCGAATAATTTCGATACTGAAATCATATTCAGCGTTAAAATAATTATAAAATATAAAAAATGCCTATTCTTATATTAGTGTTAAAAAAATTTATTTTTTTAAATTTTTTGTTAAATCGTATTATTAGAGTTATTAGAATAGTTCTTTTATCTAAAAATTCTGTAATTAATTTAAAGTCAATCTTTTTTAATATGAAAACATCGAATGTATGTGCGGAGAGTGCTTTAATATTTTAAATTCTCATAAATAATCGTTAAATTTTTTGAAGTTAAAAAGCAATTAAGAACAAAAGATTTTTTAGAAATTATTTTCATTGTGATAATAATATAAGATATTATTTTCAAATAAATTAAATAATTCCTAATTTAATAAATTTACAATTTAAGATTTTTACTAATGCAAATATTTAAAACGTTATAAATTATAAATTTACAAAAAAAACAATAATTATATTCAATATTTTATCAATTTAAAAAAAATCGATTTTAAATTATTTCAAAAATTTATATGTAAAAGGAGATTTTTGAAATTTTTAATTATACCAACCTGTATGGATAATTAATTGCAATTTGCATCTTGATTCTTGTCTTGTATTGCTTATTGGTTTTAATGAAATCGATTAAGTATTGATTGAGTTTATCCTCAATCTGTTGCACATCAAGATACTCAAAAGGACCATCCAGCCAAACTCCACGATCTCTTTGCCATTGATAACCACGATAAATCAAAGCGTAAAATGGCAAAATATTTTCTTTCAATTCGTTAATACGTGGATATACGGATAGCGGAAAGTGAAACAATGTTTCCTCGGCGTTTATCCATTCGGCTTTCTGCTCCATACGTTTCAATTGACGCACTATCTTTCGCATATCCTCAATGTATTCTTTTATACGTTCAGCATCATCCATATCGTTCATTATAATTAATCTAAAAATTATTATAATTTGAATTAATAATTATTTAACTTAATTTCGTGAATCAATAAGAGTCAAACACATGATAGTGAGTAAGTTATAAAAAAATTAATTTTTTCTAAAATTTAAATAATTGAAAAATTAATTTTAAAATTAAAACTAAATAATTGTGCACAGTGAACACACATTTTTCTTAATACGATACCAAATGATTAAATAAATTTTACTTCAAAACTCATTTATAATAAATTTTTCATGAAAAATCATTATTTAGTATGCTGATTAAGATTGAGTGAAAGAAATGTACGTAAAGCAAAAATAAACTTTATTATTTTAATAAAAACAGTATATAACAAAAGCAGTATACAACAAAAGCGATGTACTACATTAGCGATATACCACAAAAGAACAACATGAGCTGACACATGATACGACATGACACATGCAAACAGCTCAGCAGTCGCGATACGACAAGAGCGAATGACAAGTCTTCAAGCTCGATTACGTCTCAGCGACCATTAACATCTGATCAAAAAAATTGAAACTAAATTAAGTGTACTAGTGTCGTTTCTCATAGGCTTTAATTCAATCAAAGTAGAATAAACCATTCTATTTGACTCTTCTGCCGTTTATGCTTCGCATCAACAATATTCGGTTTAATACACAGATAATTGAAATGATTCTTAATCAAACTCTTTGTAAATAGATCAGACAGTTATTCGTTCATAAGTAAGTATTTAATATTTATTAGTTTGTTTTCTACCTTCTTTCTTATCAAATGAAACTTTACATCAATGTTTAGTTTTTTTATGGAACTTGGGATTGCGTATTAGCCGAGTTGTACTCTGATTATCTATGAACAGAATAATTATTTTGTTGAATAATTGTTTTGAACAATAACCTAAATCAGTTAACAGCTGTCTGAGTCATAAACGGGGAACACACTTTTGCATAAGCGCATAGTCATAAGCATAAAGAAATTGATTGGTCCACAAACATATGCCTAAAGAAATTAACCAATCAATTTCCTTATACTTATGATTATGCGCTTATGCAAAAGTGTGTATTTCACGCTATACTCTTTGTTGGCTATCACAGCAGTCACATACTCCGATTCAGTGGTGCTCAATGTCACCATCCTTTGATGCTGGGACGACCAGATTATTAAGGAGTTGTTTGTATTGTACAAAACGTGTACTTGGTTGTGGTTTGTAGACTTGCGTGTATTCACATTGTCAGCAAAATCCGCATAGAAATAATAATTATTTAAACTAATCTCTAATTTTCTTCCATCGCTTTCGTAAAGTATATCATAATTTCTTATACCGACTAGATATTTAAAATTTTTTTTCAGCCGATCAATTCATGGTTAGGTTTATTACAGTATTTGCTTACGAGATTGATCGAGTAACTAATATTGGGTCTTAATACTAAGCAAGAAACAAACAATGGCTTCTCGATACAGTACATTCGCAATAATATTGTCTTGAGATACAGTCTGACCTAATACTTAACTAATAAGTAGATATACTGTTACTTTTTGCACTTGATCAGTCATCCTAAATTTGTCTAAAACAATTTTGATATAGAAATTTTGATGTAGAAATATCGTTTTTTTACTATTCTCTCGGTTTTTTTCTATTTGTAAGTCGACAAATATGTTTGCGTCACCTAGCGTGACTGCGAATGATTTCTTTAAATAATTCAAAACTAAATGAATGGAATTCAACAATTTGCTCGCAATTAGTCCATCGTCTACGAATAATACTAAATAAATGTTACAATTATTTATAATGCCGGTGTACATCAATTGTCTGCATAACTCGCACAAAATTCAAAGCGTTTCAGAGAGTCATTGAATTTCTTATTCCAGCAGCGAAAAACCTGTCTTAGTTCATATAAAAATTTGTTTAGTTTGCACAGTATGTTCTCACTATTCTTCTTTGTACTCTCGAGTACTCGCGATCATTCTTCACTTCTAGACCCTCGGGAATGTAGATTTCCTCTTCCAATTCACCATAGAGAAATGCTGTCTTGAAATTGAACTGCATCGTCTTTAAATCCTGATTGGTCACTAATATCAGTATGACTCATAGTGAGTTATACTTAATGACAGGAACGAAGTTTCAGTGAAGTCAACACCGAATTTTTGCTGGAACCCTCTGCACAATCTGGCTTTGTGTTTCTTTGCACTGTCTGTGTCTCACAACACTCTGAACTCTTACTTGGAGTTTATGATACATTGACCAATCATTTTGGGTACTATCGTTCACGTGTTGTTTCTTTCATAAATCTTTAATTCATCCTCCATGGCACAAGTCCAATCCTTTGCTTCAAAATCAGTTGTTGCCTCCTGGAATAAGGTAGATATATCGTATTGTATTAGATTTTTCATATCTTCTTGGTCTTCTAATGTACTCTCTGAGTCGGCGAATAAAGACGGAATCTCTATGTCATTCGATTCGTTTGCGTTCCCGTCTGACGCAGTAAGCAACTTCTTGTTTTCTTCGTCTTGTTGTTTTGGAACTTTACCTTCGTTGACTCTCGTTGGAAACGTCCTTGTTGACAGGAAGTCGTATTCCAGAACTGATGTTTGTCAGAGGCAGCTTGCACGGGACTTCGTCAAAAATCACGTTGTGTGAGACGATCATCTTGTCAGTCTCAGGGTTATACACCTTGTATAACAATTTGTGAATAAATTTTAATATCCGACCATATACTTTCTTGATTTCTTATTCATCTTCTTCCGAAATTATTTGTCTATGTGGACGTAGCAGTTTGTGTAACCAAAAGTTTTAAAATGTGCCAGATTCGGTTTTTTTCCAATTTGTAAGGAGTAGCATCTATGTTCTTTACAACTACGGAACGATCAAATAAGTAAACCGCTGTATTGACATCTTTGATTTACAGTCTTTTTGACAATTTTTTTACGTATATCATTGTTCATGCACTTTCCATAATTACTCAATTTTCACGTCCGGCCTTTCCGTTTTGCTCGGGCGTATACGGGACCGTATTTATAATATGCCATGCAACTTTAGATCTTTAGATAATTGGTTGTCGGATTGTTCGAGTATTTGCGTTTTTGATCATTATTCGCTTGAAATACTTTTATGTTATATCTAAATTTGTTAGCCATCATTCTCTCGTAGTTTCTCAGTCTTTCAAACACGATAATTGCTTGCCTCATCGACAAACAGCAAACAATACAGAGAGCCACAAATTGATTTTTCCGAGATCCGCACACATTGTATCAATATGTTCACCCGGTTTCCAACTTTGTTTTTCACTTTTTTTGAACTCAAAATTGTGCGTTTTATCGAGTTGGCACGATTCGCAAAAGAAATCATCTTTGCACGAAAACTTTGTACCTTTAATTGCTTTTTTGTCCACCACGTTTTTTAATGTTTGCTTGTTTATATGTCCGAATTTTTCATGCCACTCATGCAAGCTGGCACATTCACTTCCGCACATTTTTGTTTTATCTTTGAAAAGCATGATATACATGTTTTCTTTCAAATTATTTATTTTAACTGTGTCTTTGCGTATATGCGTCACTTTCTTATCACCAAAAGTAACTTTGTACTCATTCGCGGTATACACTTCGACTGAAAATAGATTCTTTCTCAGACTAGGCACATAGAGCACATTGTTTATTCCACTTTCGATTTCCGTGATTTAGTTCACCATTTATTAACTTTTTTATGTGCATAACGCCTTTCCCGCGTATTTCTCACTGTTATCACCAAGTGACACGGTGTCATCATCGATTGATTCGAAGTCGGCCATTCTCGTCGGAAGGTAGTGTGGCACAAAGTGCCGTTGTCGATAATCCAGATATCTTTGGAGTCTGCAAAGGTAACTTCACAAACAGTCTCTTGAATAATTCAGATCTTTTATCACTCTGTCTGTTTCTAATAGTGTCAGCACTGCAAACACGTGTTTTCACTTTGGTTTCTCTTCGACTTGTCCTTGTTGTCCCTTTTTTCTTCGGACAATTTCTCGCTATGTGACCTTTTTTCTTGTAGTAAAACTCTAACTCAATTTATAATTTCCCACCGTTTTAATCTTTGACGATTTTTCCAGTTTTTTAATCCTCTGTTCTTATTGGAACTAACTACTTCTAATGCTCCTGTAGACATGATTAGTACGGCCTCTTATTTGAAAGATCGCTTCTGAAGGCATTTTTGACGAGAAACATGAAAAAACATTAAAAAAATTTTTTGATTAATAGTTTGCGATTTTAAAGTTTCACAGTTTTAATGCTTTTTCTGTTATAAAATAAAAATAATAAAGTTTGTTTACGTTGCATTTGTGTAAAGCAGATGTGAAAAAAGTCTGTTTACATTTATAAAAATAAAACTCCTTGGGTTTTTTCACTTTCCACACAAATCGAGGTTCAATCGTTCAACTCAAGTTTTTGTGTTGATAATGTTGTGTATATAATTTTTTGGTAAATATAAAGTAGGAAGTTATAAACCCATGTAGAATTTTATTTTACGTTAAAAAGTATATGCGTGAGGCAGAATGTTCCATCCCTCGTACGAGAGAGTTCCACTTCTAAAAGATATAACTTAACCCAAACTTATTTCTAATTTAAAACTAAAATTTGATTTAGGTTAAGAAACTGAATGAAAAAAACGGAACACAAACATCTACTAATAATAAGAGCAATAACCGTGAATTAGCAAAGCCGTAATTATCTTAATCATCCTCCCCTATAGTTGCATCTTTTACAATCGTTCTGCTTTCTTTTTTAATCTTTTTAATCTTTCGAGCAGATTTTTGACCGTTTGATTTGTAGATGAAACCTCGCATACAGCACCGAAAGATTGTAGAAATGTTGCATAGACTTTACGTTAAAACATTGTAATATTGCATGGAGTTGCGAAATGTTTCTGCAATGTTACTACAAGCTTGTGGCAACGTTGAAATGTCCGCCCTTAGAAATATTACAATGTAATATTACAGAAATATTACAGTGTAATGTATTTGTAATATTTAAACGCATTGTTAAATATGCAGAATGCTTGAAATGCTTAATAGATAAACTTTGAGAATATCCAAAACAGATAAGAAAAAACTTGTTGCAATCGTGTAAATTCAATCTGTTTGCATTCGAAATATCCGGATGCAGAAGATTGTAGATTTACGCATATAAGTTTTTTTTTCATCTCTTTTGGATGTCCTTACATTCTTTAAATTTATTTATTAAAATTTGAAATATCTTGCATATTAGAAAATTATTATCAAATTTTAGTTTTATATAGGAATGAAAATTATTAAAACGATTTTCAATTTAAATACTCTGTGTTGGGATATCATAAATTTAAAAAAATTATAAAAATAGTTATTATATTTTTAATCTTATTAGTCGCTCTATGCAAGCTTAAGGATGTTTCGTACCTATTTTTGAAATATTATAATTTAATCAAAATTATACAAAATGTTCTTACATATGTTCAAAAAATTATAAAAAAATCTTGATTTGATTCACTGAAGAGATTAAAAGTTATGAGGATTATTTAATTTGCAGCAAATTAAGTGAGCTTATGGAAAACGTGTGACTACGTCGATTCAAATGGCTAAAACAAATAGAAATAATATTCAGAATTTGTTAAAATTTGCAAAAATGTAGTTTATATATAGAGGAAATATTTGATTAAATAATATTTAACAATTACTGACTGGTTAACAAGATATTAATATAATTCGATGAAATTGATCATCCGATATGAAGCAAAATTCACTGTGAAAATATGGCAACATCGCACTCAGCTGAGAAGATTGAGAGAGACGGAAATAATGTGAAGTAACTGGAACTTATAGCAAATTTTGAGTTATATAAGATAATGCAATTGCTGTCCATTTGAAATTGACAGCCTTTTATGCAGTTTTAACGCATGTTATAATTCAGTAGGCCTCATGAGTGCGCAATCTGACCAACTTATGAAAAATTACAATGTTGTCATATTTCACACTCCTCAGAGACATGACAAATTATTAAATTTATCAATTAAACAGTTAAAAATCTTGTATATTTTGTGATTATTAACTGTTTTTATTTTTATTCTGATATTCTGAATCACTCAGTGCGAATAAATTCTTTTATTTTTATAAATAAAATTTTGTATTGTGAAGTTGAATTTGGCATATTGTCACTGCTAAAAGTTAATCATTTTGATTCACAAAATTCTCAATAATAAGGCAACAGATATTCAAAAACACATGTCTACACTGTAACTATGATTAAATTGTAATATTCATATTTTTTATACTCAAACTGTACAAGAAATACACATATTTGTTAAAATCAAATTTCAGCTACTTTTTGCTACGATTGTATCATACATCCTTAATATAAGCATCGTGATTAGAAATTAAATGCGGGATAGATAGCATAATGTAATGTATGAAATACAAATGCCGCATATACACGAGCAAACCAACAATTATCAAATACTGTGTTTATAATTTTTGGAATGTAACATTATCATTCAATATTACAATTACACATTCCAATAATGTCTCAAAAATATTACATTGCAACTTGCAGGATTTCAATATTACTGCAATGTAACTCCAATGTTCTGTGCTGTATAGAACATTATCCCAGCCGTTACGAGTGTATTGTACTTCATAGATATAGATTCGAGTATTTTTGTCATGATGTCTGTTTCGACAATTTGCTATCCGACATTTCGTAGCTGACTCACCAGGTTTTTGATATGCGTAACATGCTGCACAACAAAATCATTAGGTGCCATTCTGTATTCGTAATACCTCTGCATTAGCAATAATTTGTTTGATGCAGACTTCTGTTCGTACATTCTCGTTAGATTCTGTCACATTTCGTATGCGGTTCAGCATGTTATCAGGCCCTACATTTGCGTCCTTTCCATAGATAACGAGATCAAACTCATGATCTTGGCGTTGCTTTTGACCCCACGTCTTCACCGCTTCTAGTGTTCGCTTGCCTGTTGGTCTCAATCGCGATCCATCGATGAGATTCTCCAACTCATGTGCCATAAGGAGTTGCGTCATTTCGAACTTCCACAAATTTCGTAATATCTCTTCCGAGGACTTCTTCCGCCATTATATTGCGTAAGCTTGAAGTTGTACATGTGATAGGATAATATTTTCTCTTGTGTGTAATTCACTATACTTTGCGACGCGAATCACTCTGGACCTATTTCTTTTCTTCTCAACGTTCTTCTCTTTTAAATTCCTTTAACTTTCTCTTTATATCTCCCAAACTTTTTTTTAGTTTTTCTTATTTACATTTGAATTTCTCCATCATTTTTCTCATTCACTCTTTTAACCTTAATTCTATTTCCTTTCTTTTTCTTTTTTAATTTGCTTGAAATATGAACTTTCTTTTTTTCCTCCCTATTTCTTTCCATAACATCCTCCCTTATAACCCACTTTTCTCTTTTTCTCTTTATGATTCTCTAAACTTCTACCTATTTTCTTCTCTCCGTTAAAAACTTTTAAATTTCACCCATTTTTTTTCTCAGTCTCACACTCCCTTTTGCCGTACTCATTTCTTTTATTCAAAACTTCGCGCTATTTAGTCTACCGCCTAATACTTTTTCACTTTATTAGATGCCGCTACCTATCCGCACCTGTCTTTTTCTTATGCGCGCGCAGTTATTACCAATCCTTTATTCTTCTCACTATACATTCTTCATTCACACATTATTTCTCGCTTCCTCTATTTGCTCTCCAATACATTCTCTACATTTTACATTTCGTCATTTCTTCCTTTTCATTAGTTTCTACTTTTCCTAAAAAAATTTTTTAAATACTAAATGCGATTTCAATATTTCACATCCGCGTTAATGATAATTAGTTTTAGTATTTAGCCGATCCAAAAACAAAGGACTATTAATTAGTCTAAAAGTATTTCGAATCCATTTATTAAATCTTTATAATTTCGACAGTACTTAATATTCACTTTGATAGATCATCTAAGTGTCTAAGTGTTTTCGATATGAGACAGCGAGATGAAATTATAATTAATTAAGAACACGAGATTTGGTCTCATTTGGTATCTGTTTTCGCGTATATACTCTCTGTGAAATCTTGTCGTACAGTAATCGAAAAAAGCAAAAATTCTCGCTTTATTCAATAAGCATTATTTCACAAATCATAACATCTCAGGTGTCGATCGTACGATGTCTAGAATTTAATCAATATTCGATACCGAGTTGTTTAGCACAAATTTGACTCTGTTAAGAAACATTAAGAAATGTTAAAGCCTTGAAGCCATTGAAAAAACAAAACGTGATTATTGGAATATTCGAGAAATTGAAACCAAATAGATTTCAGAATTTGTACACTTTGTCGAACAAATATGCTGCACTAAAACCATGTCACCTTACTCAGAAACAAAAGTTTTCTAGTTCTCCTTAAATAATACGTCGCTATATTCCATCGCGCGTTCTATATTATTACATTTGACTCATAATCAATCGGCCGTATCGACGCCTCATCATATTGTTACGTCTTGTTCTCAATGTTTGTTGACAAAATATTTTTTTTTCTCGCTCATATCTCGGGTGCGTTCGGGGAGAGCACTTTTGGCGCTATGAGCGCGTTTTGGCTGTTCGTGGAGGCGTTCGTAGTACCAACAGAGTGCTGTTGACGTCACTGTTTTTTGCACTGCGACGTCATCACTCGCACTATCTTGTGCTCAGGATTTCGAGGTGAGATACGACATGCTAATAGCTTTCATAGAGCCAAAATGTGCTCCCTGAACGCTGTGCGAATCTTTTCTGCTTTCGTTTCGATTTAGAACAAGTGCATTGTGTATTATTTGGCTATTTATTTTCACTATTTATTGAAAATGGATCAGGGTGTACTAATAACTTTACAAGACATTGATACCGGTCTGGTTTATACAACGCGTCTCTCACTAAAGGATGCGCGAAGAGTAGAAACCGATAAATAATGAGAGGTTATGTTTCTGTGTTATGTTATTTGTATTATTATTTATGTTATTGTATTGTATAGTATTGTATTATTTATTTATGTTATTTTCATATATGATCTTTGCTTCGGAAGTTCTGTCTGCATTAAAGAGAAATGAAGGTTCATCTGAGGAACAAAGTTCATCAAGCTCCATAGCCTCAATGGCATCAACTTTAAATGTCGAAACTTTAAATGTTCCTGAATCAGAACAAGATTCAATTTTTAAATGGTCGCATCAGGCTGTTCTCCTCCTCATTGAGGAATATTGGAAACGAGAAGAAGATGTCATATCAGGTAAGACAATGTGTTATTTATTTTAATGATCTGTGTATGATTTTCAGTTCTCACAGATTTTATGTTTTTTATAGGCAAAATATCGCAAAAGCGAGTGTAGAACTCTATCAGTGAAGTCCTTTGTAGTCATGGACATAATGTTACTGGCCCTCAATGCCAAAGCAAGTTTAATGGGATGAAGACCATAATTCTAAATTAGGAAACAGTCTCCGGTCTTGGCCTTACACTGAAGTGATGGAATCTTTGTTAGGGGAGAAACCTTTTATGAATCCCATTGCCTTAGCTTCTTCGTCAAATCAAACTCAAATAGAAAATGAAAATAGTGATATGTCTTTGTTGAACAGTGATACTTCAGTGAGTTCCTCAAACTCTCGCAAAAGGAAAACCTCTCAAATTGCAGAGATCATTATGAAAAGTCGAAGACTGGCAGAAGAAAATAAATTAAAACGCCATCAATAGATAATGGATCAGCAAAATGAAATATTAAAGGCTTTAAATAAACTTATTGATAAACTGCAAGTATGTAATATTTTCTTGATTAAGTTATTAATCTTTACTTCTTCTATTTTTAGACTGATTTTGATTTTGTTTTTGTTAATAGTAAGATGGAGATATATGGAACAGAAGTCTGTGATGATGCATCTTTCATTTCTGTGATGATGTTAGTAGATAAGATGGAGGCAACAGTGGATGAACTCTGTGATGATATACCAAATTTAATTTCTGTGATCAAATCTCAATGTTTCATAAGATAAGCTAACATTTTTATTTTTATAATGAAAATTGAGATAAGATAATACTTTTAGTTTTATTATTATTAAAAATCAGTATTTTAAAATAAGATATTTTTATTTCTATGATAAAATAAGATAAGATATATAATAATAATATATAAAATATATTAAATATATAAGATACACAATAAGATAACTCTATTTCTGTTATTAAGATATGGTATTTTTTATTAAGATAATAAGATGTTTAATAATAAAACGTTTTTTATTTTTAAAGATAATAAAAAATATTTATTTTTGAAGGTTCTTATAAAATAATTATATAAAGATTTTTTATTTGTTATCAATTGATATATGTGAAATAAATATTATTTTTACATAAACAAATGGAATATTTATTTTTAATAACAATATAAAATGAGTATTATATTACAATAAGTTATATTTATATCTTGTTATCCGGATAAAGCGTATTTATCATAATGCTACAGATAAATATATTAAACATTTCACATAGGAAGTCTCTCACAAATTAAATCTCTTTTGGCAATACCTGCCCGTTCAAGTGGTGCAGCATCTTGATAAAGATAATTACCTTCTGCCTCATTAATTGCATCAAAGTCAAGGTCGATCTCATCTCCTCTTAATAAACAAATATTATGCATCACACAACATGCAATTATAAACATTGGGATTAAATAAGATGTATTCATTGCAAGAACTGTCGAAATTTTGTTTTCAAGAGTCCAAAAGCTCTTTCAATCGCTATTCTAGCAGAAGAATGACAGAAGTTGAAGTTTATCTGTCTAGGAGTGAAATGTCCATTGTCGCGATAGGAAACAATTACATTTTGGTGCAGTTTATATGCAGCATCTCCGAGAATGTGGCAATCATCGGGAAATTTCTCAGGATTCCCTAACCACTCTTGCAATTCTGATAATCGAAATACTCGCTGATCATGCACCTGGATGCAGATCCTGGATGTCCCGCGAAACAATGAACAAAGTGCGCTTTATGGTTACACTGCCTGAAAAAACCAAAAAGAGCTTACATTAATCTATATTATATTAATGCAGATAAGAAATTTTGTTTAAGCAATGAGCTGTCAAAGGCCTAGTTTACATCAATATACTTTGACATATTAAATACTATACCGACCAATCACAACAATTCTATTCTTTAGAGGAATGATCTGTCAATATTTAATACGTATTAAAGTTTATTGGTATAAACTAGGTCATACTTTCATGTTCGGGTAAACATATGACATACTTGCCGTTGAATGGTGTCCTTTACGATTAACGTATGATGCTAGTTCAACACGATGAGCTGGTATGTTTATATGGGTACCGTCTATAGTGCCAATAATTTTCGGAAAACTACTGATAGCTTCGAATCCGGCCCAAATTTCATTAACATTATTGCCTGATGACCATTTGATTATAGTTGGTGCCAAATCATATAAAGCTTTTATCACTCTTTGTGTGGCACTGAGAGCAGTAGCTCGACTAATGTCAAATTTCTCACATATAGATCTGAAAAAAAAAATTAGCAATCATAAACAAGAATTACTACAATTGTGACATTTAAAAATATGAATTTCACAACTCACCTATAGGAATCAGGAGTTGCCATGCGCCGTATTGCAACAAGGAATTGCTTCTCAGGAGAAATCATTGATAGTCCTATATGTACTCTCTTCAATCTCGGGGCGATAATGGCAAGTACATATTCAAATGTACCTCTTGATATTCTGCGTCATAAAATAGAAGCACAAAACAAATAAATCTTATAGTATAAGTAAAAGCATAAGTGTACATACAAAAAAAACTAAGGTTAACTGTATATAACTCATGTAATAAAGATATGCAATATACAATATTAATAATTTCCAAATTACCTAAAATGTGATTTGAATTGGTAATCACTATAGGCAGGCACAATGTTCTCCACATAATTTTCCAATCTTGACAACTTCTTTCTTCTGCGCGTATAACATGTTCCAATTCATCTTCCTCTTCTTCACTTCCTGAAGATGAAGTAAAATCAATAAACTCCATCAAAACTGTTGCAATCTTACGCAAAAGTTGCAACTCGTTGAGGTGACAAATTAATATGATTATCTTCATCTATATTCGCCATTTTGCTCACGCTCACAAACAACAAAAGTCATTCGAGGAGCTTGCAACCGTGAGCGCCACAATAGCCCGAACGATTGAATTGGCGTTAGCGTTTCGTAGTGTGTAACCGTGCTCTCCGAACGCACCTCACGTATATCGGTATGTGTCAGTCGTTCTTTTTTGAAACGAATAGTTTTACTCCTTATCTTTTTGGTTCCCAAAAAATGTTACGGAATGTCCGTAAGCTGCTTAAATGCATGTGTTTTCATATAATCTATAGCTTTGTCAACTTTCTATCGCACATTCGTAACGTCATTTTTTTATCATTATAAATCACAACTCTCTCAATCCACATAACACCTATCGAGAACTTTGTACTCTATTCTTAAATAATACCGTTATGTTTCAATCTGCGCTTTCTTTCAACATGATATATTTAGTATCGAGACATATGCTTTATCAAACTCTTCAAATGTTCCGTGTAATCCAATTTGAACACAAAAATTTCTTTCTCATGCTTTATTTTCTATCTCCCGAGTAGTATTTGTCTCGTTCATATCACCACTATTGTATATTTTTCTTTATAATTGCTTTACATCAGCATTAAGATTAAACGTGCCTCTGTATTTTATACATATTACAGTGCTTCGTTATTGGAAAATGACAATTCCGTCATCCTGCGTCTCCAAATGTATATATATATATATATATATATATATATATGTGTACAGGGTGTTCTACATGCTCGTACATAGTCTTCATAGAGCATCCCTCCTACCTTCGCCGCGCATCTAGTATCACATTACAGTAGGACGTTTCTTCTCATCGCGCGCTTGTATAAGGCGTGGATTGGTCGTTTTTAATGTCTCAATCATTATAATATATCTCAATAATTATTAGAAAAATCGTAAAATGGTAAAGGACTTTCCTACTCACTTTGACATTCTTTATATGCACATGACAGGTGATCCGCGAATTATGGGACACCCTGTATTGTATATGAATAATCAATACTTCTTGTCTCATCTCTCTGCTCATCTCTCATCTCCTCTGTTTATTGATATACCACATTGTGTATATCTTTCTCTTACTATCCCTTTATGCCAGCTGGCAACAATTTCCTTCCTATCTTTTTCCAACTTTCTTTCACAGTGACATCACATTTCCCTCTGCCTTCACCACTCATCATGTCCCTAATTTTGTGCGTTCTCTTCATTCCACTCCTCCCTGAAAGTTATAAGAATCGGTCTCTCTATGCTACTGATGAGTCATTTTCTTTTCATTTTTAAACACAATTTCTTTCCCCTGTTAATATATCATTAACGACGAAATCTTCGAGATAAGTAAGATAAGAATCGAGATAAATAGATATAAATCTGCATGTTCGTTATTATTGCGAATCGATGTGCAAATGTTCGCTTTTTCTTCTTCGAAAACAATTGCCTTTAATTTATTTATTAGACGCCATAGAGATTCCCTTACAAGGGAATCTCGCGAACGGAAATTCTGATTTTAATATAACTTTATAGACATGTAGAGGAGATCAATAGAAGAATTTAGAAATTTTTAGTTGCTGTCGAAAAACGATTCTAAGGGATGAAAACATCCCTCATATGTAGAGCTTTTTGCTTTTCTCGATATATTTCGGAAACTATTTGAGATATCAAAAAATGTTTTATATAAAAGTTTTATGGTAAAAAAAGCTTTAATTATATTAATAAAATTTTTTTTATTAATTTTTTTTATTAAAAAAAAATATGTTCAAATTTTATGTTCAAAATAATTTTCAAATTTTTATTTAAATAGTTAAATAAAAATGTTTTTACCATAAAACTTTTATATAAAACATTTTTTAATATTTTAAATAATTTTCAAGATATATCAAGAAAAACAAAAAACCGCTCTACATATGAAAGGTTTTTACCTCCTAGAACCGTTTTTGAAATTCCGTTTAATAATAAATCAACTCTTGTATTTTACAGCTCGATAATACAGACATAAAATATGAAAAATGAGTGTCCGATAAAATTATTGCACCGCTGTGCCCGCTCCGCCAGTCTTTCTAGTGTTGGAAATCATTTTGTTGAATAGTGTTTAATTCCGCGGTCACGCTTTTTTGAATCGTCGCAATACTATCGAAATGACGCCATTTCTTTTTAGTTTTAGCTTGGGAAAAAGAAAATAGTCCGCTGGAATTAGATCTGGTGAATAAGGAGGGTGGTCAAGTTACATTTTTTTTGGGCGAGGAACGCTTGAACTAACGCAGCGTTATGTGCTGATGCATTATCATGTACCAATCCCCTGACCGGCATATTTGTGGCCGTACGCGAGCAATCCTCTTCAGCAGACGATCTATAACAATTCTGTAGAATCGTTATGGATCGTTCGGCATTAATTGTCTGTCCCTCCGGCACAAATTCTTTGTGAATTATTCTTTTACAATAAGGATTCAATGTGCAGCTCTTCAATTAACAATCTGACCTATTTTCGCCATTTAATCTTCAATTTATTGTGCATTTCTTCGATGTTAGCTTCTGTGTGGTTTGTTCGAGGACGCCCCTTTCTCTCATCTTCTACACTTTCCCTACCCTCATCAAATCGAGAGTACCATAGAAATTCAAACGACTCAAAGGGTTTCCTCAAGGTTTCCATACGCTTTTCTAATCTTTGCATACGTTATGGTTGCTGTTGTATCTGCTTTACAACAAAATTTGATCGCATACCGCTGCTCTAAATATGTTTCCATTGAGTAAAATCACACGAACAAAAAAAATTATTTCTATGGTATCATGGTATGGATATCAATGAAATTTGACACAGATGTCGAGGAAGGATGATGCATAACTCCGTAAAATAATAGTGAATACAATAAATGATCGGAACTTGTACATATATGCTTACATGATACGAATTTCAATGTGGAAAAACGCCGCTAAAATACGCGAATCAATCTGTTCTGTTATTGGCGAAGAAGTTGTATACCACAATATTTGCAAGTATTAGTTTCGACAATTTAAAAGTATTAACGTCAACGATAAAACTGAACATTTATGTCAAAAAGCTCCTTCTATTTGATGAGACATGAAGGACATACTGTTTTACAAACTTCTCAAATTGAGTGAAACAATTACTGCGCCAAGCACTATAGTTATGAGATGAATCATTTAACCGATGAAAGCGAACAAAAAAGATCATTTACGAAACAAAAAAAAATTATTTTGCTATGATAATGCTAGGCCGCATTGCTCTTTGTATTCAGCAGACCATTTTAAATTTGGATTAGGAAATTCTGCTTCACGCGGCATATTTAACTTGGCATTTTGAAATTACCATTTATTTCGGTTAAAGTAACATTTTTTAACTGGACAATGCTTTCGAGGTATGATTGAAATAGCTATAAATTGAAAATTTTATTTTCAAACCAATTTTTTTTTTAGAAGAAATCGGGAATTTATCAAAAAAATTGCACAAAGTCATACAAAACAAAGACAAATATTTTAATGATTGAATGATATTGTATGCATCTAAAATGAAAATGTGCGAAAAACAAGTTAAACATTGTGTACATATCTAGACATATAACAGAAAATAATAGTAGAAAATAGTAGAAACAATAGAAAAATAAACACATATTCAAAAAATAGCGATACAAGAATTATCTAAAAGTATTGAGCCACGCATGAAGAAAATCGAGGTGTTCTAAAAATTTATTTGCACATCATAATCGATTTAAAAGTTTGAGTATTCATATTAAGAACCATCTTATGATAACTTTGACCTTGATTTATGTTGTCAAGGTCATGATCCTGAGTAACTCCAAGTAGCAAATGATCATGTTCTTGAGTAACTCCAAGAAGTAAATTTAAGAGTTTTTATTCGTCGCTCGTTGTTGATTAAAAAATTAAATTATACAATAAGAACAAGTATTAAATGTGATAATCTGAATTTCTCTATAACATTTTTTACATACAGTGTTTCGACTGCCACTCTACCACGCAAGCGCAAATAAACTCAATCGAAACAACAACATTGATTATCATCACCAATCATCAGTCGCGGCTCACTTTCAGAAAATAAATTCTTCTGACACAAAATAACGAGTCTTGATGACGAGCGCAATAGTAAGATTCGTGAGCATAACTCCAATCACCTAGGAGCAACGTTAATCTTTTAGCCGAGTCGTGCGGTAGGACATACAGAACGAGCGGATATGCAGTGGCTTCTCATATTAGGACTGGTTGAGACACTAAGAGAATTTTGGGAGTGCCCAGTTGAGCGCAGCAAAGAAAGATACATTGAGTGACTCCTTCATAGATGGAGCTTCTGCACCTCATATAATTAACTATATATTTCATTAATCATAATTAACATCAAAAACTTCTTTTGAAAATTGAAAGTCTTAACAACATATTTTATTTTGATTCTAATAAAACTTTTCCAGCACCTCACATATTGTAGTTATACGACAAAGTTCAAAAAAATAATCCTTTTTGCAACATTAATTTCTCAAAATTCTGACGTGATGGAGCAAGTTCAAAACCAGATTCGTATTCAGCATCCAAAAACCTATAAGAAATGACTAGCTTTTTCTGGTGTTTTTTTCTTTTTTTTTTTAATTATGGTATCAAAGCGCTTATAGTTCAACTCTGACTAGGAGAGTTCGACGCGCGCAAAAGGAATACAAAATGGAAGAACACAAAATGCAAAATAAGCCAGTCATTAAAAAAGCTATATGACGGCGGGGACACTTCCGATTCTTTATCCATAATCAGACTCGCGGTATGACTTCAACGCATCAGGATAGAACTAGTGACAGAAAACGTTGCAAATAGTGCCCTTTTGAAATCAAACTGCAAATTGTTCTTTTTGAGAACATCATAAAGAAACAAAACAGACCTTTTTAGTCACTATAAAAAAATTACTCAAACACAATCTTGTACGTATACTGTAAATAAATATGTCTCGTTTCCACAAGTCGAATATTTTCTCGGCAATACTTTACTCTGGCAATACTTTACTCAAACAAAGAAAAAGGAAAATATGGCCGACGAAAGGTCATACTATAAATACAAAATATAAGTAGAATATGATTTACCTAGGAAACATGTCTTCTACTCGTACGTCTAGAATCGCTATCTCTTCTTGAAGTTTTTCTTCCAAATCAAATTTCATTTGTTCGTACATTGCTGAATTTCGTTCAAAGATTGGTCTAATACGTTTTAGCCATTGAACAGTTGTGCTATTCAATTCAATATGATGCCTGCTCAAAGTAGTCATTTCGAGCAGTGAACTCATCATACAAAGAGAGAGGGCTATTTTATTCTGTAATTCTATCATTAGCGTTGATGTCGCTCTTAACATGTATTCACCTGTATCAGAAATACGATTATTATTATTATCAATCTTTTCGGCATTGAAAATAATACTGTAGGATTGATTATAAACTTTGTTCTATTTTACATATGCATTGAGAAATGCTAATTATTTTAAAGAGACAAAATTGAAATTTGCAAACTAGGATATTCTATAATGTTAGCTCTATATTATGCGCGTATTCATGATTCGTGCGTAATAATGTTCATAAATAATGTGGAAAAAAATTTGTCAAATTCACATTCGTGATTTGTATTAATTCATCAATGGAGTGGTTTTTCAACGAAAGAACGCGAATCACCAATTATTAATTTTAGCGCTACACTGCGTGATTGTTTATGTGCATATCTTCGGATGAGGTTGAAAAATGAAAAACCAAAATAAAATAATTAAGATAGTTGTCTCAACAATACAATCGACAATAGCGTTGCGACAATACAATCCAAAATTTTTTATACTCTGAGTCGACGTTAAAACATCTGACTAGCTACGATTATCGATTGAAAATTTTTGGATTATCTATATGCTATTGCTAAGTCAACGCTTGCAATGTTCGCGAGCATCATCTGTCTTTGTTTAACTTTCAATGAAGAATAAAAATGAAATAATACCATAAGATCCTTTATTAATGTATTTTTTTATTGATGTATTTTTACAATTCGTCAATAATTTCAGTTTTCTTTTAAATAGAAATTCTTAAATGTTCTTTTACAAGGTATTAGTTTTTTATTACTTTCTCATTATTATTTCTAATTATTAAAATTTCTAATTATTAAAATACGAGAATTTCGTACGTTCTGCGTATGCAATATATATAGAAAGTTTTAATAGCAATTATCTTGCGTTCAGGATGATCATAGAGTTAAAGTTGCACAAACTTGTTGCTACCACTTTTATTAATATACATATTGTTACATCCGCCTTCTGTTTGTACATCTCTGTTGCCTGTGGTGATCGCATATGCTATGCCGTCTTCAGGAGATGATTCTAGCGCGTTTCTAAGAAAGATGTTATTATAACAACAGTTGATATTTTGATGCCGCCATCCGAGTCTCGCGGCGAATTTGATTCCGTACAGACGTTTCCGCTACTGATCTCACTTTTCTTTGTAAATGAGTTTATCTATTCCGTGTTCTGTATTCTGTATTATATTAAAATTCCTTTCGTTATTTAATAAATGTCATTAAGAGGACTTCCGTTTCCTTTTCGGTTTCTGGTAGTGTGCCTCGTAGTGATTTGGCGTGTGTGTTTTGCAAGGTGCAAAGTGAGAAAGTAAAGAGTGGAAGAGGAGCGAGTGTGGTAGTGTGGAAGCGTGAGTATGAGAGAGTGTGGAGAAGTGAAGGATGCAAGCGGAGGCAAGGCGTAAGGGCGAATAAAAGATTTAAGGGAGGTATGGGATCGTAACAGTTAGGCCATAGGGTATAGAGTAGCAGAGAGCGTAGAACGGGTTAGTGGATAGCAACGAGAGTCTTCATAGAGAGTGCAGGATAACTATATGGCGCAGTTTGCCGTGAAAAATGCGAAGGAAAGGAGAGGTAGCTACGGAAATATGGAGGAGCTGTTGAAAAGAAAAAGGGAAGAGTCGGGGCTGAAAAAGAGAATATTTTTAGAAGTAGGAAAAAGTCAGGATTAATGAAAGATACGGAGTTAGGAAGGATGGAGAGAGAAGGAGAGTTACAGCATGATGAAAAGTTGGAAGTTAGAAGTCGAGGAAAAGAAGGAAAGATGGGAGAGAGAAGTGAGAGAAATTAGAACAGAGGGGTAGATTTGAGAGGTAGTGAAGAGAGAAAGGAGGAGGAGGAAGGTGAACGAAGATACAGTAATGGAGGAGTGGAATTAATATTTTAGAAATATATTGGGATGGCGGGGGTGGATGGCAGGTTAGTGATACGACAGAGGATAGGAATTAGGATAGATGAGAAGGAGAACATAAGTAGAAATGAGATAAGGGCAGCGATTGGAAGACAGAAAGATAATAAAGCGATAGGAGTGGATGGAATTCCGGCGGAGGTGTGGAAATACAGAAGGGAGAACATGGAGGAATGGGTGTGGAGATTTTAATAGGGTGTGGAAGGGTGAGGGATAGATTGATAAGTGGAGTGAGAGGGTGATCGTGCCAGTGTTAAAGAAGAGGGAGGGAGAGAGGATAGAAGAGTATAGGGGGTTGTCGCTGACGCCGATGTTTTATAAGATATACTCTTCGATGTTAGCAAGTAGATGAGGAAGAGAAAAAGGGATTAGTGCCGTAGAATTAGACGGGATTCAAGAAAGGATTAGGGACAATGAACAACAATATTTGTGTTTAATTATTTGGTAAACAGACAGCTGAGGAAGAAAAAAGGTAAATTAGTGGCGTTCTTTATAGACTTGAAAGCAGCGTTCGATTCGGTAGATAGGAGGAAATTGGTAGAAGCGATGAGAGAGAGGGGGGTGAGGGAAGGGTTGGTTAAAAAAAGAGGATATTCTGAGGGAGACTAGAAACAGAGTGAGGAGAGGGGAAGATCTGGGAGCAGGGTTTTGGACAGGAAAAGGAGTAAGGCAGAGGTGCCCATTGAGCCCTCACTTATTTAATGGTGATGGCGGATATGGAAGAGGCAATGAGTAGAGGAGGTTGGGGAGGGGTTAAGTTAGGAGAGAGGAAGATCTACACTTTGCATACGCGGATGATGTAGTCTTGATTGCGGAGGAAGAGTGGAATGAAGAGTACGATAGAAAGGTTAGAGGGATATCTGGAAAAGAAGGAGTTGGAGCTAAATGTGGGGAAGTAAAAAATCTTAAGGTTCAGGAAAGGAGGAGGAAAAGAAAGGAATGTAAATTGAAGATGGAAAGGGAAGGTTATAGAGGAGGTAAAAGAATTTACTTATTTGGGTTAATGCAGAAGAATGGAGGACAGGAAGCGCAGATAAGAGATATGTTAAGGAAAGGTACTACTGTAATGGGCCAGGTTTTGAGAATTGGTAAAAGTAAATTTAAGAATGATTGGGGAAGGAGATTATGGCTCTTCGATAAACTGATGTGGACGGTGGTAAGATATGAAGGGGGTATGGGTTTGAAATTTGAGGCTAGAGAAAGAGAAAGTAGCTGGAGAGGCTACAGGAAAGATATCTAAGATGGGTGTTAGGATTAGAATGACTAATGTCGGGCTATATGATAAAGGAGGAATTACAGAGGGAGAAGTTAAGAGGTTGTGCGGGGAGATGGGCATGGGGGTTCAAGAAAAGGTTGGAGGAAGGTAGGGGAAGTATGATTGCGAGGAGATGCTGGGAGGAATTGAAGGAGAGATGTAGAAGGAAAAAAGATTTATCGAAATGAGAAAAAGAAAAGTGTGAAATTTTTGAAGACAGAGGTATGGGCATGGTGGAGGTAGGGACGAAAGTCGGAACGAGTAATAAATTTCGTTATTTTGTGAAAAAAGACATAGAGATGGATAAAAAAGAAAGATGGGAAAGAATAGAAGGGTCGAGATACAATAAGTGCTACGGAGAAATCAAAGGGAATAGGATCCCAGAGTACCTGAAGAGTGACTGGGGAAAAAGTTGATGGCAAAGGATGGCAAGGTACAGGTTAGGAAACGGAATTAGGAAGAACTAGTGTTGGAAAGATGAAGAGAGGAAAAGCTGTAGATTATGTGGAAGGGAAGGGGAAACATGGGAACATGTTTGGAAAAGATGTATGAATTGCTGGGGGGGGGGGAGGCTGATAGGAAATGTTGGGAAAGGTGTTGGGGGAAAAGGGTAAGGAAGAGGGATGGTTGAGGGAATTAGAGAGATTAAGTGGTGAGGGAGGGGATGGTAAGGGGACAGGAGATCAGATTAAGAATTAGGATTAGAGAATAAGATGCAAGAGGAGGAGAGACAGTAGTAGGAGGGAAAGAAGGTAAAAAGAGAGTGAGGAAGAGTGGAAGAGAGAAAGAAAAGTGATGTGGCGTGAAGGAAGGTATATGAAAGGAATGGAAACGCGATACGAATCGGAAGCGGAGGTCTCAAGTTAGACTAGAGCAAGTAGCGATGTGTGTGTCTGTAATTAAGTAGAGGTTAAGATAAGTTAGAATTAAGCTAGAGTTAAGGTAGATGTAAGTAATTGTAATTGTAAGAGATTGTAACCCCAAGAGGAATCAATAAATCATATCTAATATAATTTAATCTAATAAGTGTCATTATTTACGACACGGAGCGTGCGTGCGGATTGTGACGTGCGCGATTCGATTAATCTCGAAATCGTCGTGCGGACGCAACATTTTGGGAGCTCCGAGATGGAATTAGACAACGAAACAATTTTGAAACGCAAAACAAGTTATGGAGACGAGAACTGAGCAACGAGATCTTATATCTGGAATTATGACGCGGAAAAGATTCCAAGCTGCCAACTTCTTCTCCAAGCTTGTACATCAGATCCGAGATGCAGCATTAGTGCCGACATTAGAAGCGATTATAGAAAATGACAGCTGAATTATTCAATAAACAGCTAAGTCATTCTTGTAATAGAGAGTAGCATACTGGGCGCGGAAATTTTAACAGTGAAAATAATGATTTGCGTTCTGAGCGCGGAAATGAATGAATAATGTTTAGATACTAATTATTATATGTGTGTAATTGTAATGTTTTTGTTATGATGATAAGTGTAGTATTTGGTTTTGTGTTTTTATTGTGTTCAGCGAGAGCTATTCAAGATTGAATTCGTAGAATTTGGATCAAGATAGGATTTTATTATTGAAGACTACCTCACCCGCGGTTTTTGAACCGTGGTTTTCCTGCCGTTCGAGTCTTAGGGCGAATGCCAAGGCAGGGACATGGAAAATCCTCTTTGAAGATGCCGGATCTACGGTAGATATCCCCCCCCCCCTTATCAGAAAATTTTCTTGTGAAGCAACATGATAAGTTATTACCGCAAGCCAGGTGAGGAGCAGAGGATAAATGTTAGGATAAGAAGATTTATTAGAGTCGATTAGGACTTGAGTATTGGCGTTCAGTAACCTGTAGCGGTAGCTCAGGATAGAACAAAAAATCAGTTTGGTGCCCTGGAATCGACGCTGGACGATATTCTTCAAAGATAAAGAAAGGGTTTGACGGCAGTGTTCTACGCATTCCTAGAGGGCGTATGATTGGGGCCTGCAAGTATGATGCTCGGTAACCTGTAGCGGCTCATGGTGGAGCAGGAAGCCATTGGAGTCAATGTCTTGGAAGAGATGGATAACCCATAAGCTTGAGCTTATTTTAGATTGTCGATACGACAATCTTATAGAAGAGGGGGGCAGTGTTACGTCCGTCTCCTGTTTGTCCGTCCTTGCGTGTCACCTGTGGTGATGTGCTGTCTTCAGGAGATAATTCCCTAGCGCGTCGCTAAGGGAGATATTATTATAACAACAGTTGATTTTTTTATGTTTTGAGCCGCCATCGGAGTTTCACGGCGAATTTGATTCGGACGTTTGATTTGGTTCGGACGTTTCCGCTACTGATCCCACTTTTCTTTGTAAACGAGTTTATCTGTTCCATATTCTGTTATATTAAAGTTTCTTTTGTTATTTATAAAAAGTGTTTCATTATTTACGCGGTTAATTGCGCGGTTCGATTAATCTCGAAGTCGACGCGCGGACGTAACAATATATTATTAATACATATATAGTTAAGTTTTCAAATTTTTCATGTTAATTTCGATTTGCGAGACAACTATCTTAAATGGGAAAACTGATAGATAAAAATTAAGATGCAAATATTGATATGCAAACTTATTATTTCTAAAATTTATTAACAATTGTGTATTAAAAATATACGTTTTATACCATTTTTTGATTCATATAAATATAAATGATATAAATATATAAAACTTATATTGGAATTATAAAATTTTACATATACTTTTTTTTAACATGTACTATTTGTTATTACATTCAAATTTCAAATTAAAAATAATAATAAGAAAGAAGACTCATTAAAATTCATGTAGAATATGTATAAAGTAGTAGACAACATTTAAATACCACCGTCACACATATATCATCGATGTACAATATAATGATTATTATATTATTTATTACTTTTCTCTTGAAGTTACGTTATTAATTGTTTTAAATTAAAATTAATAATTATATAAACTATATTTTGTTATGTAATTTATAACAATTAAAACAAAAATAAAGCATAACGCAACTTTTGGAAGAAAAGTAATAAATTTTTAAAAATTGCATTGTTTTCAAATAATAACTTTTTTTAAATTAATAAATAGATTGTGAGGACTTATATATGTTCGGGAATCGATCTTGACAAAATTGAAACAATTTTGATGAGCCCAAAAGCTAAAATTCACTCATAATTGAGTAAAAAGCGAATTGAGTTAGTAGCTAAATTTTTTTAAGTAAGAAGCGTTGTACAATCAATTTTAAGTTCTATAATCCTTATTATGCTTTATTTATATTTTATTGCATTTTATTTACTTCGGTAAATAAAATAAAATGAAATATTTAATAAATAAAAGAATGCAAAATTTTGCAATTTTAATACTTTCTGCGTCTTATGTTAAAGACCTACTTTAATTATAAAAAGTAATTCATATGAATATTATGCATTATATTTTTAGACATATTTTGCGTGATCTTTTAAATTCATTTTTTTAATGTTAATTTAAATTTTTTTCCGTGTTATTAATAAAGAGATAAAATATAATTTATAAGTATAATTTTTAGAAGATAATATTTTTAATGGCAAGTAATTTTTGGAAAGGACTATTTTGCCTGGAGAAAGATATACTAACAATAAGTGCTTTTTTTACATTTATGTTTTTTTTTAGACGGTATGACATGACGTTTTTTACCACCCGTCACAAGGGCGGAATGGTCTGGCCGCGGGCGGTTGCGTGGGTCTCCGTTCTCCCTATTTAGAAAAAGAGAGCGATCCAAATATAGGGTCGGACGCGATTCTACAAATTTGTACTATTATTTTTGTTGGTGTTATTTGTAAGAGTTATAGAGTATAATAGCGGTAATAGAAACGGATGACGGGATCTCAGAAGACAGCGCACAAAAAGATTAATGTCCAAGACAAGTGGATGTGCGACATACGGGAGCACGTCAGGTAATCAAATCTTGCTGCTTAATTAAGGATCTCTATCGGGCGAGGAACAATTGCTATCGCTCAGAGATTTCTTACCTACAGGATACGAGGAGACCAAAAAGGAGGATCACTTACACGGGAACTCCAAGACGGACGTCGAGGTTGAGCTCGACATACGAACCCGGAATTTCGATCCGGATGAGATCTCGAATCGAACAGAAAATCGATAGAAGGACCATCCGAAATCACGTAAGACATGGAGAGTCGGTCAGCCCGTTTCTGAAGAAAATCTTCCAAATCTATTATGCCATATATATATTTTATTACATTTTATTTGCTTTTGCAAATAAAATAGAATGGAATGTTAAATAAAGGATAATAAGATAAATAAAAAATGTAAAATTTCGCAATTTTAATATGTTGTGCCTCTGTGGGGAGGCACGGGATATTTGGGATCTTCGCCACTAAGGGCTGAGGAGCCGAGGATCGGGTCGGGAGCCGGTGATTGGAGAACCCTGATTATTATCGAATAAAATAGATTTATTCATATAAATTTGAGTCGCTTTTTTGGTTCCGAAAGTTCTCCTCCACAATTATTTGTAGCACCTTGTAGAGTGACGACGGCGCGTGCCGGGCGTCACGGTATA
>JBCAUJ010000046.1:1679021-1696064 GCA_038406275.1 Cataglyphis albicans
CCGACCCGATCCTCGGCTCCTCAGCCCTTAGTGGCGAAGATCCCAAATATCCCGTGCCTCCCCACAGAGGCACAACAAGTGAAACTTGGTTGAATAAAAAAGGATGGGATAGATCGAGGAAATACCTACCGAAAGGATTTAGATGGGAAGTGCAGTTAGCGGAAAGGAAGAATGGGAGGGCAATGGGAGGGATGCTATTAGGAATAAGAAAAGGAGGTAGAGGAAGTGAAGATAAGAAAGACGGAGGATTTAATGGGAGTAGCGTTGAAAGTGAAGGGCAGAAAATGGAGTGTGATAGGAGTATATGTTAGAAGGGATATGGAGAGAAAGTTGGAAGAGTTTAATGAATGAGTGGAGAAAAAGGAAGAAAACAATAGTATATTGATTGGAGGGGACTTTAACGCAAGAACAGGTGAGGAGGGGGAGTAATAAGAAAAGGGCATGAAGAGGAGGAGGGAAGAAGGTCGAAGGACAAAAGAATTATCAAGGAAGGGAAGGAGTTGCTGATGGATAAGAAAAGCGGGATGGACAATATTTAATGGATACACAAAGGGAGACATGAAGGTGGAATGGACGTATATGGGGGGAAGTGGTAACTCAGTAATAGATTATGTGTAGGGGGACGAAGATATAAGGATACTGGTAAGTAGAGTGGAAGTATGGGATAATGTAGACTTTGATCACCATCCAATCATAATGTGGATAGAAGGGGGCGGGGAGAGAAAAAGTTAGAAAGAAAGAAGGGGACAAGCAAAAGGTAGCTATGGACGCAAGAAGGAAGAATTTAGGAAGGCGCTAGGAAATGTAAAGGAAGTGGCAAGGGGAGGTAGATGACGTGTGGGAAAATATGAGAGATAAAATAAAGGAGGTAGATGCGCTTCAAAGGGGGTAGAAGGAAGAGAGAATGGTGGGATAGCGAGTGTAAGGAGGAAAAGAATACAGTGAGAAGAGAGCTGAGAAGATGGAGAGAGAAGGGAGGGGATGGGAATCTCTACAAAGAAGCGAAAGGGAAATATAAAAAGTTGATACAGGAGAAAAAGAAGGAAGAGAGGGAAATATGAGAGAGAGAATTGAGGAAATTAGAACAAAGGGGCAGGTTTGGGAGATAATGAATAGGAAAAAAAGGAGGAGGGGAAAGGTGAACAATGATATAACAATGGAGGAGTGGGATGGATATTTTAGAATTTTATTGGGGGGGTGGTAGATGGTAGAATAGTGTTAAGACAGAGGATAGGAACTTGGATGGATTGGGAGGAGGACTTAAGTAGGAATGAGATTGGAGAGCGATTGAAAGACAGAAGTATAATAAAGGGGTAGGTCTACATGTGGAATTCCGGCGGAAGTGTGGAAATACGGAGGGAAGAGCCTGGAGGAATAGGTGTGGAGAATATGCAATAGGGTTTGGAAGGGAGAAGGATGGATAAGTAAGTGGAGTAAGGGAGTGATTGTGTCGATATTAAAAAAGAGGATGGCGGAGAGGGTAGAAGAGTATAAGGGGGTGTCGCTGACTTCGACGCTCTATAAGGTGTATGCTTCGGTGCTGGAAAATAGACTAAACGATGAAATGGAGAAGAAGGGATTGGTGCTGCAGAATCAGACGAGTTTTAGAAAGGGGTTAGGGACAATGGATAACATATTCATATTGAATTATCTGGTGAACAGACAGCTGAGGAAGAAAAAAGGTAAATTAGTGGCGTTCTTTATAGACTTGAAAGCAGCGTTCGGTTCGGTAGATAGGAGGAAATTGGTAGAAGCGATGAGAGAGAGGGAGGTGAGGGAAGGGTTGGTTTAAAAAAGTGAGGATATTCTGAGGGAGACTAGAAACAGAGTGAGGAGAGGGGAAGATTTGGGAGCAGGGTTTTGAATAGGAAGGGGAGTAAGGCAGAGGTGCCCATTGAGCCCTCACTTATTTAATGGTGACGGCGGGTATGGAAGAGGTAATGAGTAGAGGAGGTTGGGGAGGGATTAAGTTAGGAGAGAGGAAGATCTACACTTTGGCATACGCGGATGATGTAGTCTTGATTGCGGAGGAAGAGTGGAATGAAGAGTACGATAGAAAGGTTAGAGGAATATCTGGAAAAGAAGGAGTTGGAGCTAAATGTGGGGAAGTCAAAAAGGTTTTTAAGGTTCAGGAAAGGAGGAGGAAGAGAAAGGAATGTAAGTTGAAGATGGAAAGGGAAGGTTATAGAGAAAGCAAAAGAATTTACTTATTTGAGTTATGCAATGCAGAAGAATGAAAACAGGAAGCGCAGATAAAAGATAGGTTAAAGAAGAGTACTGCTGTAATGGGTCAGGTTTTGGGAATTGGTAAAAGTAAATTTAAGAATGATTGGGGAAGGAGATTATGGCTCTTCGATAAACTGGTGTGGACAATGATGGGGTATGGGGAAATTTGGCGGTGAAGAGAGAGGAAGGAGCTGGAGAGGCTACAGAAAAGGTATCTAAGATGGGTGTTAGGATTGGATTGGGGAATGCCAGGCTACATGATAAAGAAAAAATTACAGAAGGAGAAGTTAAGAGGTAGGGCCGGGAGAAGGGCGTGGGGGTTCGAGAAAAGGTTGGAGGGTAGGGAGAGTGAGATTGCGAGGAGATGCTGGGAGGAATTAAAGGAGAGATGTAGGAGGAAAAAGGAATTATCGAAATGGGAAGATAAAAGGTGTGGATTTTTTAAAGATAGAGGTATGGACATGATGGAGGTAAAGGCAAAAAGATCAGAAGGAGTGTTAGACTTCGGTTACTTTGTAAAAAAGGATACAGAGATGGATGAAAAGGAAAGATGAGAAAGGATAAAAGGGTCAAGGTACAACAGGAGCTACGGAGAAATCAAAGGAAGTGGGATTCCAGAGTACTTGAAGAGAGACTGAGGGGAAAGCAGATGGCAAAGGATGGCAAGATATAGGCTGGGAAACGGAATGAGGGGAATTGGTACTGGAAGGATGAAGAGAGTAAAAGCTATAGGTTATGTGGGAGGGAGGAGGAAATATGGGAGCATGTTTGGGAAAGATGTGTGAATTGGGGGTTGATAAGGGCTAGCAAGAGATGTTGGGAAAGGTGTTAGGGGAAAAGTGTGAGGGAGAAGGAAGATTGAGGGAATTAGAGGAATTAAGACGCGGGGGAGGGAATGAAAAGGGGAGAAATAGTCAAAGTGAGAACTAGGTAAAGGGTAAAATTCAAGAAGAGGAGAGATGGAGAGGGAGGACAGAAAACGAGAGAGAGAGAGAGATAAAGAGAGAGAGAGAGAGAGAGAGGAAGAGAAAGAGAGAGAGAGAGAGAGAGAGAGATCGATATAATATGTGAATGAAGGTGTATGAAAGGAGAGGAAGCGTGATATGAATCGGAAGCGGAGGTCCTAAATTAGAGTTGGGCAGATAGAGATGTGTGTGTGTGTGTGTGTGTGGATAGGTAGAAATAGGTAAAGAGTAAGTTAGGTTAAGTTAGAGATAAGATAGTTGTTAAGTTACAGTTAAGTTAGATGTAAAATAATTGTAAGAGATTGTTACCCCAAGGGGAATCAATAAAGCAAATCTAATCTATTAACTTGGAAACTCGTGCCATTATATATATTCTAGGTCAGCGCTGAAAAACAAGAATTTATTTCAGAATTTTTTCCAAGTTAATGCGGCTACTTTTTCCATCAATGCTTCATCTAATAAATTAGAAATGCAGCCCCTTGTAATGAGGTAGAACTCATTTTACTATGGTGTTGAGTACTGAGGATTGTTTGGCCGGAACATTATGTAGTCTCTGAGATTTTTTAACTCTTCTTCTAAATATATGCCACTGATAGCAAAAGATCCTGGGCTAATGTATTTCCATGTAAGCTTGATTAAAGGCTTTATAATTGTTGGTAATAAGATTTCTATTGATTTAGGTATAAATTTGTCATGAATCTCCTAAAAGATGCATGGCAGGTGCAAATGGATTGCAGGTAGTTTGTGTTCTTTGCTGTAATAAATAAGTTTTTGAGGCGTCAAAAAATGTACTCGATTTCTTTGGATTACTGGCAATTGATCATAACATTCTTTCGTTCTTGCAAGTTTTACATCAACTGATACACATTTAACTATGAGAATTTTTTCTCCTGCTAAAAGAGACATATATCCATATCACTATCCTTTCATCGAAAATGTCGGTGCTTGTGTAGCTATAGCTAATGCGTTATGTAACATTTGTTTATTTAAATTACATTGATGTAATAAACTTCTGAAGAATTCGTTTATTTGAGTGCGAACATGTTTTTTCACATATACAAATTTTGAATTCATAATAAGATATCGAGATTTGAAATGCCATCTTGTTTTTTGAAAATAGTGATGGAAACCGCGTACGGTTTCAAAAAATAATCTTGGATGATCTGTTGTTACCAATGAGTATCCATATGTACTGTATTTTCATTTCATTTTATTTCATCACTTTGCTAGTCAGTACAAATATCTTGTGTTGTTAATGAGTAAACTGTTTGAGCATGATCTTTGTCATTATCAACTATTTTATAGGCGTATACTTCAAGTAATATAGTTATAAAGTTTGCAGGTATCGACCGTCATCAGAGCTGCCAAATCATGGGAAATGAAAGCCGCCACCATTTTCCGCGGGACTTACTCACACAGACGTAGTCGCTATGTCATAGCATACACATGAGAGCTGCCAGAATCTGCCAGCATCCTTATTGCGAGATTTACTATCACAGACATAGCTTCTACGTCATGGCGTGTAGCCTTGCACTTTGCGTCGCGGCAGGCTACAAATTATGAACTTCACTGAGCGATTACGAAAACGCTCGCTGCTCGCGCATGTTCACTCGCCAAATTTTCATATTCACTTGCAATATATATATTTCTATGCAATACAACAATAAGTGCAAATAGTAGAATAATTATAATTAAAATAGAAATAGAATATTTATATTACATGTAATAGAATAAATAAAATTTATCTTCCATTCTTTTATATAAAAAAAATAACTTGATAATAAAATAATACATATAAAAACTTAACAATATTTATATTTTTAAATAAAATACAAGAATCATAACTTTTAAGGTATATTTAATACGTATTATATATGATTGACAAGTTAGATTCAATAATTATAGCTTTTAAGGAATATAAATTAATAAAATAATATAAATTTAGATAAACACAGTTTATATTTATAGTTGAATGTAAAAATTATTAAAAAATGCAAAATACAATAAAATATAGAAATATAAAATATAATAATAAAATAAAAATATAAAATAAAATAAATACAAAAATGCTTAAGACGCAAATTGTGTATGTACATGTATATATTTAAATCTCAAAAGTTCTTAAATCTCTAGAATAACAAATAATAAATAAATTTCGAGAAATTCTTAATATTAAACGTTTTGACTGGGCCCTCTTCAGTAAACACAAATTGAAAGAACGAGAAAAAGTTTTTGTTAAAACTATCCTTGAAACGCATTTTAACAGCCAGCATAAATTAAAAACTAAAATAAAAAACTATATTAATAATTGATTATGATATTATTATATAATAATGTTATTGTTGCGTTCTTCATTGCCATATAAGTGCAATATCAAGAAGAGAAGGGATAAGTTTTTGTTGTAAGATTTTGAAAAATTTAAAGTAAATTATTTGCAGATCGAACGTTCTCAGATACTTGTTCCATCAGAAAATTTCCTTGAATGCATTTGTGACGTGTGTTATCCAACGTGTTTCTGCATATTTTAAAATATTCAAAAATTTACATTTGAAACAGATTTGGATATTTCGAAAAATAGCAGTTTTGTTTGGACTGCTGTTAATAAATGTGAAAATAAAATTTAATAAAATGCTCACAATGTAAAAATTGTTTTATATAATAAATTGTGTTATCATAGATTCACGTTGGAAATGTTACTTATAAAAAAACAGAAATTAAGTTTGAAGTCTTGCAGATCAAATTATTGGATTATTCAATTTTTCTTATTTTTTAACTATTGAAAAATTTAAAAAGTTTTAAATTAACTGGCTCTGATAATTTGTTTCTCTTATCATGATTGTGTTTGTCTTGTTGTTCTTTTAATTATATTTTGTTTATTGTCTCCCGCCGCTCGACGATTTAAAGCATATCATGTAATGTTATGGTTGTGGTTATGGTTTTTCCGTTGAGCTTCCAATTTTTATTTTAATAAATCTTTCATTGGTAAGTCGTGATATTATATTGAATTTTATTTTTATTCCATATTATTCCACTATTATAATCAAATAATTTTTCTAGACTGCTCAATTTTAATTGTATTTTTTGCCGCAAAAATTAATATATTTCTGTGGATGATAAATTTGAATTTCTGAGGTGTCTTTGGAGGGACTAATATATTATTAATATAAGACTCTTATATGTATTAAATAAGATAAGAAAAGGCAATAAAAGTCAAGCACGGGCAATTAGGATAATTGTTAATAACTTTAAATTGTAGAAAAGCGTACGTTTCGATCTCTTGTTCGGATCCTCTTCAGTGCAAAAAATAATAGATTATACAAATATAAATTATAAAAACAAAATATATTTTTATATTTTGTTGTATTAATTAATTAATTTAATTTATTTATTTTGAATTTATTTATTTATTTATTTTATTGTTTTATTTATTTTATTTTATTTTATTTATTTTATTGTGTTTTATTTATTTATTTTATTTATTTATTTCACTTTATTTTATTTATTTATTTATTTTATTTTATTTTATTTTACTTTATTTATTTTATTTTATTTATTTATATTATTATATTTTATCATCTATTAACTTGAAAATGAGTGATCAAGAACCCGCTGCTAAAAAACTCAAGATGGATAGACAAAAACAATTCCAACATCAATGGTTTGATGATAATCCTTCTTGAAAAACCTGGGTGAAGGAAATTCTTGATGATCCTTACAAATTTTTCTGTCTAGCCTGTCAAACAACATTAGTTTGCGGTCTTTCAGAAATAAAAAAACACTTGAAGAGCACATATCATCTGGAAAATATAAAAAAATTAAATCCAAATTCTTTAAAATTGGAAAGTTTCTCTATCGAAGAAATCAATGCAATGACATTCAAAAACCCAATATGCTCCAGAAGAGGATTTCAATTTTAACGAACGAGTTAAAATTACAGAAATAAGATTTGCTACCTTTTTCGTTGAAAAAAATTTGCTATTTTCAATTTCACCCAATTTACTTTTTCTTATGAAGGATATTGCAAAAGAACCTATTTTACAGGCAATGTCTTTAGAAAGAACAAAATTAACACACATTGTTAATAATGTTGTATGCCGTCAAGAAACACATAGAATAAGCGAGATATTGAGAGAAAAAATTTCAATTTACGAAGACGAAACATCGAATATAACAAATGGTTCTCATTAATGGTGCGTTATGTGGAACCAAATTATATGTCAGATGTGAATTATTACGAATGATTCATTTGGATGCGACGGATTGTTCTACCAATAAGATCTTTCAATCTTTTGAAAACAAATTATTAAAAAAGAATAATTCTTTTTGATTAATTGTTGGACTTAGTTGCGATAATGCTTCCGTAATGATAGGCAAAACTTCCTCTTTTAAAACGAAGTTAATGGAAAAGAGTCCGAACCTTATAACACTTCTATGTGTATGTCTCTCATCAGCATTAGCAGCAAAAGAGGCCTGCGAAACAATTCCTAAAGATAGTGAACATTTTATTAAAACCATTTCCACATTTATTAACAGCAGTTCAAAAAGAACAGCTATTTTTCGAAATTTCCAGATGTGCTTCAAAAATAAATCTTTGAACATTTTGAAATATGCACAAACACGTTGATTAACACGTCACAAATTCATTTAAAAAATTTTTTAAATGTGGGACATGTTAGAAAATTTCTTGATGAAACAAGAGTCTGAGAACGTTCATGCTACAAATAATTTGCTTTTAATTTTCCAAAATCCTACAACAAAAGCTAATCTTTTTTTTCTTGAATTTGCACTTGATACATTCAACAAATACAATGCAAAATTTTAAATAAGCAAGTCTATTATTCAAGAGCTGCAACCTTCATCAATGGAATTATTTTGGTTTCTTAGCAAACTTATGAAGCCTTATTTATTAAAAAGCGCAAGATTTGGTCACATTATTACAGTGAACTTTTCTGATCGTGCCAATCATCTTTTTTTAGAGGAAATTAATTTTGGGTTTGAATGCAAAGAATACTTGTAAGAACAAATAAATCAGAAAATATTATTTAAAACAGACGTCGACCTTATTCGAAAAAGTTGTTTGCAATTTTATATAAAAGCAAGTGAACAAATTCAGGATTGTCTTTCAATCGACGATAATTTTTTTATATTGTGTTACTGTTTTCGATAATAACTGCATTGTTTGAGTGTGATCGAGAATCAACGGTTCTTAAAGTACTGCAAGTTAATCGTAGATTAGGAAAATTAGTCGGTGAAGATGAAGTGCGAAATGAATGGAAATTTTTATATGAAATCGATCTACCTATAAAAATCGAATAATTTAAATTATCATTTGATGATATGTGGAGACAAATTAGTTTATATGTTAAGAAAGAAAATATTTGTTTTCCAAATTTGCGATCGCTTTCAAGCATTGTAAGAACGCTTCCTCACTCAAACACTTTCTCACTCAAACGCTGAAGCTGAACGCGTGTTTTCTATTATTACAGATACAAAAACAAGAAAAAAAAATAGTATGTCCATTGAAACATTAAACTCAATTTGTGTAATAAAATATACTTTGAGAGCTAAAGATAAAACAGCTTGCACTATGACAGTAACACGTATTTAACTCTTATGACAGAAAATTTATATAAAAAATCAGCTGAAGAAAAAAGCAATTTAATATTTCATTCACACGACGAAGAAGAGATGCAGCAATAATATTACCATAATCAATTATTAATATAAAGCTTTTTATTTTTGTTTTTAATTTATGCTGGCTGTTAAAATGCGTTTCAATAATAGTTTTAAAAAAAACTTTTTCTCGTTTTTTCAATTTATATTTACTGAAAAGGGTCCAGTTAAAGATCGAAACGTTTAATATTAAGAAATTCTCGAAATTTATTTATTATTTGTTATTCTAGTCTTAAGAACTTTCGAGATTTAAATATATATATGTACATACGCAATTTGCGTCTTAAACATTTTTGTATTTATTATATTTATTATATTTTATATTTTTTATATTTTTACTTTATTAATATGTTTTATATTTCTATATTTTATTATATTTTATTATATTTTGCATTTTTTAATAATTTTTACATTCAACTATAAATATAAACTGTGTTTATCTAAATTTATATTATTTTATTAATTTATATTTCTTAAAAGCTATAATTAGTGAATCTAACTTGTCAATCATATATAATACATTGGTCCGTCGTTGCGGCGATGCTCGAAAGTGGGGGATCCTGAAAGGCGGTTTCCTCCTTCAGTAAAACAGTAATGACGCGGAAGGGGGAGGACAAAAGAGAGAGAGAGCGACTCCCCGGCGGGCGCCGAGGACGTTCTCCACAGGTCGGAGCGACCGTTGATGGGAGAGGACGCGCGGGAAGGAACAATTCCCCTCAGCGAGGGTGGCTTGAAGGCCTCTCTAAAGTAATACAAATACCAGAAAGACCATTACAGACGCTCAGCAGTAGGTCACCCAGAGGAGATTTAGTGGGTATTTTCCCGGCTGCCACTTAAGGAAGGAATCCCACATAATCCCGACTGGAACCCTATTGAGACGGGGTATGCGTTTCCCTTCCGTAACAAAAAGCATTTCTCTTCTGTAACAAAAAAAAAGTATCGGTTCCGATCCAAGTACGTATCCCCTCCTTCTATATCTGTACAATGTGTTGAAGCGAATTTACATGCTACTGATCTGAGTTGATCTGACTCAATTAGTATTTATTTTTACATTTCCTATGTAATCTTGTAAGGTAATTCTTACGCTTGCTAGTACGATTATATCCGTCCATGTTTCGTAAGAGTCGGAATATGAACCTCCGATACAAACTCCGTTATTATCTACGTTACCAGCAAGTGTTATTGAACGTATTGCAGTTTAGTTTGATTTTAATCCAGTTATGTAGGTTTCTCTCAATTGATAAATGCTATACTCGTACATTTGTTTGCATATGTCGCGAGATATTTCTTCTATATATGAATATTTTTCTTGTATACGTCCATGGTATGAGAAAATACTCCATATTTTTTTATTAATCGGTCTATTTTCTTGCACTGTATTACTTTTACTGAGTCGAATTCATTAATTTGAAGTAATATACATATAGTACATATAGTTTAATGTTTTGACGGAATATCACACTCTTTAATTGTTAATAAAGATAATGTCGTTAAATTTGCTGAAAATAATCCGCAATCATACCCTATTATTCCAACAGTTTCATAAAATTTTGTTAATACTAATAGTATCTAATAGTACAATTAGTCGTTTAATGTTGAAGTTCACCTGAAAGATCACATAATTATTATTGTTTTTTCCCCTTTTTTTATTTATCTGTAGGCTTGATATATGAAATTTGTAAGCGGTTTGTATGTACAATTCGACTATTCTTTATTCTAATTTTTACGTTATTTACGTTATTTAGAATTTCTAAAATTTCATAAGGCCCAGTATACTGTTTTTCAAATTTATTTAGCTTCGGTCCCTTTAATAAAAATATCTGATCTCCCGGTTTAAAGGTTTGTGAGTTGATTTTTCTATTGTAATAATGTTTTGATTTAATTTTGCCTGAATAACATTATCGCGTGTTTTTCTCTGAATTTTTGCGAAGTTGAGTGACAAGATTTATTAAATATTCATCGTAATTTGCTAATTTATCTCTAGGGAGTAAAAGTTCATTCGATTGAACACGTACTATCTTTCCAAAAACTAGTTCGTATGAAGTGTGCTTTGTTGCTTCATGTATACTTGTATTATAATTAAACATGGCAAGGCTGATCCATCTATCTTCTATTGTTTCTGTTTGTTCGTGTATTATTTTGAATATTTGTCTAATGCATGATGTGATCTTTCTAAAGATCCGTTCGATTAAGGAAAGCTGTTGTGCGAAATTTATGGATTTTAAATAATTTTGCAATTTTCTTTATCAAATCACTAAGAAAATTTCTACCCTGATCAATTAATATTGCTTTCAATGCTCGGAGTACACAAATAAAGCGGTCTACAAAAACTTCTGCAATAGTTTCAGAAGTTTAATTCGGTAATAGTATTCTCATGCAAAATTTAGTTAATTGATCCTGTAGTGTTAAAATGTACTTCCCCTTTCAGTTTTAGGCAAGGAATCTACGATATTTATAGCTACTTTATCGAATGAAAATGACGTGTCTGTTATTATTATAGGTTGTTTTGATTTTGCTTGCACAAGTTTTTTCAATTGACATTGTAAACATTATTGTGTATATTGTTGAACATCTGCCTTTAAATTTTCCCAGTAATAATTATATTTGATTCTATTATATGTTTTCGTGACTCCATGATGTTTTCCCGTTGATAAACAATGCATTTCACTAATAATAACGGAACGTAAATCCTTAGGTGGATATTTAATTAATCCATGATAAATAATAATTTTAGTAGGAGCGTCATCAAATATAGATTGTAGATGTGATTTAATATTATTCCATGGAACATTATTAATAAATTCGGTTTTTGCAAAACTAAACGTTTCTAATTTTAAGTCTTCGGTTGTATTCCGTAAATTCGCAAAGATTTTAATGATTTTATCGAGAATAGCCGTAGGGTCTTCTCTTTGTTCTTCACTAATGGATAAAATTATATGATAATGATTTTTATATTTTATTGCTTTAGCTTGTCCTAGCACAAGAATTCCTAGGTTTGACAGTTCTTTTCGTTCAAAAAGTTTTTGTGAGCCGGAATCTAAAGTTTTCCTTGAGTGTCAACGAAATATGCCACATTATCTTTGCGTAAAAATAATAGTTATATTATTATTAAAATTTTATTGAATTTCCTTGGGGTTACAAGCTCTTACATATGCTTACATCTATCTTAACACTATCTTACAACTAACTTATTCTAACTTATTCTACTTAATTTCTAACTATCTCGACTACCTATATATACACACGCTAATTGCCCTATCCTAGTTTGTAACCTCCGCTTCCGGCTCATACGATGTTTCCAGACCTTACACACATCTCCTTCATACATTAATCCTCATTCTTCCGCCCACTCTCTCTCTCTCTCTCTCTCCCTCTCTCTTCTTCTCTCTCTCTCCCCTCCCCCTGCTCTCTCTCTATTTTCTCCTCCCTATCCCTTCCCCCAACTCTCGTCCTCTACCTAATTCTCAATCCCATCACTCTCTATATCATTCTCTTCTTCACGTCTCAATCTCTCTAATTCCCTCAACCACCCCTCTCCTTCACCCTTCTCCCCCAGCACCTCTTCCAACATCTTTTGCCATCCCTTCTCCACCCCCCCCCCTTCACACAATTTTCCCATACGTGCTCCCATGTTTCCTCTTCCCTCCCACATAATCTACATTTTTAATCTCTTCCTCCCAAGTACCAGTTGCCCCTCATTCCATTTCCCAACCTCGCCATTCTTTGCCATCTACTTCCCCCCCCCCCCAATCTCTCTTCAGATACTCTGGTATCCCACTCTCCTTGATTTTTCCGTAGATCCTGTTATATCTCGATCCTTCTATTCTTTGCCAACGTTCTTTCTCATCCATCTCCGTATTCTTTTTCACGAAATAGCCGAAGTCTAGCACTCCTTCCGACCTTTTCGCCTCTACCTCCATCATGCCCATGCCTCTGTCTTCAAATAACTTATATCTTTTTTCTTCCCACTTCAAAAGATCTTTCTTCCTCTTACTCCTCTCCCTCAACTCCTTCCAGCAACCTTCTTGCTATCCCATTCCCCCTACCCTCCTCAAATCTTTTCTCGAACTTCTCCCGGCCCTCCCTCTTAACTTCTCTCTCTCTAATTCCTCTCTTACCATATAGCCCGGTGTCCCCCATTCCACTCCTAACACCCATCTTAAGTACCTTTTCCATAGCTTCTCCAACTCCTTCCTCTCTCCCCATCCCCAGATTTCTATCCCCAGATTTCTACCCTATCACCGTCCACCAATATAGAGAGGAGCCATAACCTTCTTCCCCAATCGTTCTTAAATTTCCTTTTTCCTATTCTCCAAACCTGACCCATTACAGCAGCACCTTTCCTTAATCTATCTCTTATCTGTGCTTCCTGTCCTCCATTCCTCTGCATTATATAACCCAAATAAGAAAATTTTTTTACCTACTCTATCATCTTCCCTTTTCACTTCCAGTTTACCTTCCTTTCTCTCCCTCCTCCTTTCCTGAACCTTGATTAATATTTTCGACTTCCCTACAGTTAACTCCAACCCCTTCTTTTCCAAGTAGCCCTCTAACTTCCCAATCATACTCCTCATCCCATCCTCTTCCTCCGCAATCAACACCACGTCGTCCGCGTATGCCAAGGTATAAACCTTTATCTCCCTAACTTAACCCCTCCCCATTCCCCTCTACTCATTATCTTTTCCATATCCGCCATTATCAAATTGAACAAGTGAGGGCCCAATGGACAATCCTGCCTTACTCCCCTTCCTGTCCAAAATCCTGTTCCCAAATCCTCTTCCCTCCTCACTCTATTCCTAGTCTCCCTTAAGATATCTTCGCTCTTTCTGATCAACCCTTCCCTCACCCTCTTCTCTCTCATTGCTTCCACCAATTTCTTCCTATCCACCGAATCAAAAGCTGCTTTAAGATCTATAAAGAACGCTACTAATTTTCCCTTCTTCTTGCTTAACTGTCTATTCACTAAATAGTTCAGTACAAATATGTTATCCATTGTCCCTAGTCCCTTTCTGAAACCCGTCTGATTTTGCGGCACCAATCCTTTTATCTCCACCTCATCACTCAATCTATCTGCCAACACCGAGGCGTACACCTTATACAGCGTCGAAGTCAACGACATCCCCCTATACTCTTCCATCCTCTCCCCCTTCTTTAATATAGGCACAATCATCCCCTCGTTTCATTCATCTATCCATCCCTCTCCCTTCCACACTCTATTACATATTTTTTATATCCATTCCTCCACGTTCTTCCTTCCGTACTTCCATACCTCCGCCGGGATTCCATCCGCCCCTATCGCTTTGTTGTCTTTCAATCTTCCAATCACTCCTGCTTATGCTTTTCTCCTCATCCATCCTAAATCCCGCCCTCTGCCCTATCACTACTTTGCCCTCAACCTTCCCCCCCAACAGATTTCTAAAATACCTATCCCACTCTTCCATTGTGTCCTCCATTATGTCCTCGTTCACCTTCCGCCTTCTCTTTCGTCCTCTATTCATCTCCCAAACTTGCTCTTCCGTTCTAATTTCCCTCACTTCCCTCCTCTCCCATCTTTCCCTCTCTTCCTTCTTTTTCCCTTCTATCAACTTCCTATATTTCCCTTTTACTTCCCTGTAGCTTTTCCCATCTCCTCCCTTCTCTCTCCACCTCCTCAACTCTCTTCTTACTATAATCTTTTCCTCCTTACACTCTTCATCCCACCATTCTCTCTCTCTTCTTATCTCCTTTGCTGCGCACCTACCTATCATCACCTGCTTTATCCTAACTCTCATATTTTCCCACACCTCCTCCACCTCCCCCACTGCTTCCTCTACATTTGCTAGTGCTTTCCTAAACTCATCCTTACCCTCTCGCGTCCATACCCATTTTTTACCCGCCCTCTCCTTTTTTCCTAATCTTATCTTATCCTCCCCCCTTTTATCCTGACTATGATTGGATGATGGTCGTAGTTTATGTTATCTCCCACCTCCACCTCGCTTACCTGCATTCTCGCATCTTCATCCCCCAACACATAATCTATTACCGAATTTCCATTTCCCCCCGTATACGTCCATTCCCTTTCTACATCTCTCTTTGTGCATCCATTAAAAATTGTTCACCCCGCTTTTTCTATCCATCTCAACAACTTCTTTCCCTCCTTGTTAATTCTTTTGTCCTTTGACCTTTTTCCCACTCCCTCCTCCTCTTCATACCCTTTACTACTGCTCCCCCCTCACTTGTCCTTGCGGTAAAGTTTCCCCCAATCAACATGTAACTGTTTTCTTTCTTTCTCTCTATCCATTTATTCAATTCCTTCAGTTTCTTCTCTAAATCCCCACTGGCATACACTCCTATCACGTTTCATTTTCTGCCCTCCACTTTTAATGCCACTTCCATCAATCTATTTCTCTTTTTTATCTTCAATTCCTTTCTTGTTCCTACCAGCATCCCTCCCATTGCCTTCCCCTTCTTATTTCTCCTCTCCGCTAATTTCGCTTCCCATCTATATCTTTTCGGCAAGTATCCCCTCGAGTTATCCTATCCTTTTCTGTCCAGCCAAGTTTCATTTAGCACTACCACATCCCACTCCTCCACTTCTCTTCAAAAATCTCTACCCTTATTTCTTATCGCCGCTACGTTTCCAAAAAACTACGGACCATTCTTTTCTCGCCCCCTTACCCCTTCCCCCTTTTTTATGTTTCCATTCCTGTCCTTTAGCACTTTTTCCTCCTCATCCCATCTCCACCATTTCTCATCTATTCTTATTTTTCGACATCCTATTCCAACCTTCCTACTCTTCTTCTCCTCCTCCCTTGCTATCCCTTTTAAAGTCCATCTCATTCTCCTTTTCTTCAACGTCCAATCCTCCAGAATTCTTTCCTTCCTACTTTTCAAAAGTTTCTTTTTATTTCAGACCTCTCTTCTTTGGTCCTCATTTTTCAATCTAACCATCATCATTTCTCTTCCTCCCTCTACATCTTCACCTATCTTTTTCACCTCTTCAATCTCCGCCTTGACTCCAATATTATCAAATAATTCTTCCACCGCCACACTTCTTCTCCCTTCCTTTACTTCCATTCATTTGATCAACACGTTTCTCCTTCTTTCCTCTCTTTCCCTCCTTTCCATTCTATTTTCCATCTCTTTTAACCTATTCCCTATCGCTTCATTTTCCTCTTTATTAATCACCCTCTCATTCTCTTCTCTCTCTCCGATATCTCTATTCCCTAATTTTTCCATTTTCTCCTCCAATCCCTTAACACGTCTTTTTAACTTTTCCCTCTCTTCCATCCATCTTTTTTTGCTCTCTCTAAACTCCTTCCTAACTTTCTATCTCCTCACTCACTCCCTCTCTGATTCCTTCCTTGACTTCCTCTTTCATGTTTTTCATCTTTTCCCTCCATCACCCCTTCAAGTCTTTCGCCATTTCGTTTATTATTTCTTCAACTTCCGACTTCCAGTTCTTTCTCATATGAAATATCTCCCCTTCTCCCTCCACCCGTCCGAACTCCGCATCCTTCCCTATACTAGATTTTTTTCTTATTTCTTAATGCTTCCTCTTCTCCCTTCCCCAACTCTGACTCCTCTCTTTTCCTTTTCATTAATTCCTCTATATTTCCGTAGCTACCTCTCCTTTCCCTTGTTTCCGTCATGGTGAACTGCGCCATCTTGCTCTCCCGCGCCCTCTACGGAAACTCCTACTCTATCCTCTAACCGGCCCTACACTCTCCGTTCTCTATATTCTATGGTCTAACTGTCATTATCCTACACCTCCCTTTATGACGCTTTATTTACCCTTAGACTTTCTTTCACTCTCACCGTTCCACTCTCCACATTCTCTCACACCCACGCCTCCCCACAATCACATTGGCACTTCTTCTACTCCTCACTTCCTCACCCAACCGCTATCAAAACACACATGTTAATCTATCTCGCAACACCTTATCCGAGATCGGAAACGGAAGTCCAAATAATAGTTATATATGATACAAATTCAAACAATCTATAAATCACCGACTAACTGACTAGAGGACTAGTAGAAGGAATAAGCTCGATAGCGAAATCAATATAATATTCGGAACAATGGACGCGAATGAAGAAAAACGTATTAATGAACAATTAGGTCTATTAGAAAATAGGCAACAAATAATACAACACGTAGCTAAAAACCAAATAAAAATATTAAATAATACTATAGCAC
>JBCAUJ010000046.1:1704416-1720322 GCA_038406275.1 Cataglyphis albicans
TTTATATGGCTGTCACTCTCACTCTTACTACCGGGTCTTAAAGCAAACTGGGTTAGAATCGGCCTATCCTATCTACTTGTAATATTATATTTTTTATATTATATTTCGCGGCGGTGTCATTGTTATCGGTTAGCTTTTCCGGGATGGATTTCGTGTGCGCTTTTCGACGGTTGTCGTGTTTTTTGTTCAGTTTTCTCATATTATCGGCTTTTTTAGGACGAATTAGATTTTTGAGCGGGAAAAAAAATTCTTTTTTTTTTTTCAAATATGGTTTTCTATTGTGTGGGTTGTTTGGAGGTTTTGGGTGACTCTGAGTTAGCTATGTGTCGGGCTTGCGAGAATGACCCTTTGGCTGGCCCATCACTTTTGCTCGATTCTTTCGAGCGGGCCTGTGCGGCCGTGTATAGGAGCTCTATTTGCTTCGCGTTTTTGTGGATCGTGTTACAGGTGCGCGTAAAGTGGTGGAGGTGGTGCCAGATTCGCAGTGTGGTTTGCGACATGTACACGTCTTGTTGCGGGCGCAAAATTGGTTTGATGCCTGGCGTTTCGCCGAAATGCGTGCGGCGTATGTGCCATCTTCGCCCTCAACTTCCGAGTCTTCGGATAGCTTCCGCTTCCGGGAATTCTGGGCCCTGACTCGGAGTGGTGTGCTTCAAGGTTTCCGGGGGAATCTTTCCGATGAGGAATAATGGCATTTCTCTTCGAGCGACTGACCGTTTCCGGAATAATTAAGGTAAGTGATATAATTTTTAATAAATTGTTTAAGTCTATTGCTATGCATGCACATAGTTTTTCTCCCCTTTTTTATCGTATAATTTATGTCGGAATTCTTTTCAATTATTGTATACGGTCCATAAGGATTCGAGTTTTTTAGAGCGTCCGCGTCGAAGTGTTTCGTGCATTAATACTTTGTCGCCTATTTTAAATTCTATTTCTCTAGTATTTTTATCATACTGTTTCTTGGCTTTTATTTTTTTTTCTTTTATATGTTCTTTTGCGAATTGACTCGTGGCTCGTAGCCTTTCTTTTAACTCTTGCGCGTAATCATCGTAATTATACGTCGGTTTCGGCTTGTCAGTGACGTAGGTAACTTCGCTTGATGTCATAAATTAATTCGAAGGGTATGTATCCCGTGGCTGTATGTGGCATTGTATTGTATGTGGACATCGAATGATACTCGTTCGTTTCAGTCTGTCTGATCTTCATTTATATAATGTCGCAAATATTCGGCTAATGTTTGATGCGATCTTTCTAACGCGTCATTACTTTCCGGATGATAGGCGATTGTTTGTATTTTATTTAATTTTAATAATTTGCACGTATTTTTAAATATTTTGCTTAAAAAGTTTGTGCCTTGATCAGTTAGAATTTTTTCCGAAATCCCGTGTTCTAATACAATTTTTGTAATGAATTCTTTGCTAACCGTGTTTGCTTCTTGGGGATCGGTATCGCTTTATTAAATTTTGTTAAATTATCTTGGAAAGTTAATAAATATTTATTTTCATTTGTTGTGACGGTTAGGGGTCCTACAATATCTAGGACGCATTTTTCAAACGGTTTAGTAGACGTAATTATAAACGGTATTTTATTTTTTCGCGATAATTAATTTTTTTGGCAATATTTGGCTATGTATTTTTCAACATCCTTTGTTAATCCTGGCCAATTATAGATTAAGCGAATTCTTTGTATAGTTTGCTCGATTCCTTGATGTCCTCCTATGGGTGCATCATGATATTCATTTAATATCTGTTTCTATTCTTCCTCCGTATATATTTTTTTCTTCGTCGGAGTGTCTCTTCTATCGCGAGCATTTCTTGCTTTTTCTCCTTTATCTCGTATTACGTTGCGGCTCAGTGCATCGGCGTTCGCGTTTGCTCATCCGGCCTTGTGAATGATTTCATAATCATACTCTTCTAATTAAGATCTCCAGGGGATTAATCTTGATCCGGGATCATTAACATTAAAAAGCCATATTAATGGTTTATGATCGGTTACGATTTTAAGTTTTGTGCTGTATGGCCTAAAATGTTTTACGGCCCATACGATCACTAGCAATTCTTTCTCCGTCGTATTACAGTTTTGTTCCGCGCGAGATAATACTCTGCTTGCGTAAGCAATCGGCTAGTCATCGCCCATCTTTCCTTGTGACAACACTGCTCCGATTGCATAATCGGTGGTCACTGTAAATTCTTAATTAAAGTCTGGAAATCTTAGCACTGGCGCCGTCATTAATTTTTCTTTTAGTATTTCAAAAGCGTTTTGTTGCTCCGTTGTCCATTCAAATTTTTCGGTTTTTTTCATTAGTTTTGTCAACGGTTTTGCTATTTTGGAAAATTCTTCAATAAATTTCCTATAATATCCGACCAAGCTTATGAATGATTGTATGTCCTTTACTTTTTTGGGCGTTGGAAATTCTTTTATCGCCGTTAGCTTTGATGGATCCGGAGATATTCCGTTCTCCGAAATAATATGACCTAAATAAATTACTCCTTTGCGTAAAAGTTCACATTTATCCGGTTGCAATTTTAAATTATTCTCTTGGAGTCTCTACAATACTTCCATGAGTCGTTTGTTGTGATCCTTTAGACTTGATCCGTAAATCACGATGTCATCTAAATAAACCAGACATTTAAGTTCTTGCAATCCTGTTAGAACTAAATTCATCAAGCGCTGGAATGTTGCTAGCGCATTTTTTAGTCCAAACGGAATTCTATTAAATTCCTAATGTCCGTAGGGTGTTGAAAATGCAGTTTATTTTTATCTCTTCCGGTCATCGGTATCTGGTGATAACCTGATACCAAATCTAGAGTTGTAAAATATTTAGCGTTTCCTAATTAGTCCAATATATCTGTAATGTCATTGGAAATGGATCGCCTATTGTCAGCTCGTTCAGCTTTCGGAAGTCTATTACTACTCGGAGCTTAGGTTTCCCTGAAGCATCTGTCTTTTTCGGTACCATTAATAATGGTGCATTCTATTGACTTGTGCTGGTCCGGATAATTCGATCCTTTAACATTTGTTGCACTTGTTTATTTACTTCCGCCTTGTGCTTTTCTGGAAGGCGATACGATCTCATGTTCACCGGCGAGATATCGGCGCGCGTATTTATCTCGTGCTCGACCATCGCGATGCGTCAGTGGTTCTCCGTCCACATAATATATCACAATAATCTTCGCATATCCGTAAGAGTGCCTGTTTTACTTATATTTAGGTGCTGGGTGCATAATAATTGTCAAATATGTACGTTTCGCGAGATCTTAGGTTTTAAATTTTTTCTCGTGTGTATCGTATACATTTCAGACGTCGTGTCGCTTTCTATCTCTTCGAGTGTGATAAGAGGTGTTTGCATCTTGACTTCTCTGTCTGTAGTATTAATATTTAATATTAATGATGCTAACAGAGCACATACAGTTCGCGGCGTTGACTATATAGTTCCCGATATATACTCGGGGTGCTTTTTCTTCTACGCGAACGATTCCTATTCGGTTCTGATCCGTTGATGCCTTTATTATCGTTTCACTGCGCGGTTTTAAAATTATTTTATTATACGGATGAAGTTTTAATACGGCATTGCCTATTTTTAATTAAGTTTTTTTTAAAGTGGCAGGAAACTGAGTGTTGTCGAAGGAAATCGATTCCTTCGTGTTCTATCGGAATTTCATCGTTAATATAGAACGCATGCTTTATCTTGTGATCTTTTAATTTGATTGTACCGTACATCTTTCCGAATGTGTATATCTTGTGTCCGGTTACTCCGGTGAGCGTAATTTTTTCTTCTTAAATGAGCGTGTCATCTTTCAATTGCTTTAATTTTATTAATGATATAGTAGAGCCTGAGTCATATAACATTTGTATTTTCTCATTTTTTATCTGTCGCATAAGAATTGTTACTAATAATAATTCGTTTTTTGCTCGATTACGCGGTGACACTTTTATGTGCGTAACTCGATATTCTATTGCGGTTCGCGTTTTCTTCCTAGAGTTATCTTTTTCTTCTCCGCTACTGCTACCGTCGGATTCCGAATTTCGTTTCAGTTGACGCGGTAATTTTTTTGACTCGGGAATTTTTTGTTTGATTTTTTATTATTTTCCTTTGATTTATCTGTGTGTGTTCTCGGTCGTTCGTTTAAGCTCCAACATTCTTCACTGTCGTGCCCAGATTTTTTGCAGTATTTACAATATTTATTTATTGTGTTTATTCGTGAAGATCTCTCCGGTTTTGGAAGTGCCTATCGGCTTCGACAGTCACGTAATGACCGTTTCCGCATTTAAAGCATTAAGGGTTCGAACTTCGAGTTTGTCGCGAATTAGTTGATTCGAATTTATTCTTATTATAAAAGCAATTAGATTTTGTCGGTCCAAGTAATTTTTCTTCGGTGCTTGCACCCATTATCGCCTCCTGAAGCGTCGTATATCTTTAAGCGGGTACGAGCACTTTGAATTCGTTGCGAAATCCTATTTGAAAATTTATTAACGCTTGTTTCTTAATTGTTTCATGAATTGTGCGCTTTGAGTGTGCGAAGTGTTCCTTTCCTTCGATTATAGAATTGTACAATTTGATTGATAGTAAATTAACTCGTCCAAACGCGTAAACGGTTTCATTTAATATTTGCTTTAGCGAATTAAATTCGATTTGTAAATGTGTGGTACTTTGTTTAGTCTGATAACAAGTCTCGAGTTGATGCTTTAATTTTTCGAACGTTTGTATAACTCGCGTCTTAAAATTCTACATGGCTTTTCCTTTTAGTTTGGAATATAAAATCGCTTGCATTACCGATTTTTCGTCCTGGCTGGATTTATGTTTCGGACGGCGTATGTGCAGACATTTAATAATTCTTGTAACTTATGTCGCGACATTCCGTCAAATTCGGGAATCATCATTCTAGCTTCTTTTAGCGGTACGTAATGCGGTGCGACGCTTCTTCTGTTTCGAATGTCGCGGTTAGTCCGTCCGTATGTTTCATCAAACGCGTCGTTATCGCGTTCTCTATTGCGATAATCTTGATGGAGTTTTCTCTCGTTGTGTCTTCCACCGTAGTCATTTGCCGATTTTAAGAGTTTATATTGCGCGTAAGTCGTTTAGTTCAAGATGCGCTTACTCTATTCTTTCTTCATGATTTACCGGAGGTGTATTATCCGCCTCCGCTATAGTTTGGCCCATCTGTCGGATGGATCAACGCATGTTTTCAATCTCGGCATCTACTGCGCCTTGCGGTATATTTGCGGGGGTGTGATCTTGCGGGAATCGTGCTTCGGCCATATTATTTGCCTGAGCACTATAAATTTCTTCCGGATCAAATTAGTCGCTTTCGTATGAAGTTCGTATGATTGCTCTCGTCTGACTGCTTATTGTCCGTCTATGTTGCTTCCGCTGTTGTCCGTCAGCTTTAATTTATCATTTACTGACGTATCTGTTTTTTACTCTTTTGCTTTGGGTTTTTTCAGGTCTTCCCGGCTTTTCCTAACAGTCCTGTGGCTGGATCTCACCGCTGCCACCAATTTGTTGTACCTCGCGGGGAGGCACTGGATTTTTCGGCATTCACCAAGGCTTGGGAGCCGAGGACCGGGTTGGGAGCCGGCAAATGGGGAAACGTTATGTTTTTTGTTTTGAATAAATTATTTTTATTTCTCAATATTGAGTAGCTTCCTTTTGGTTGTCGTTCCCCTTCATAGCTATGCGTATCGCAGTATAGAGTTACGTCGGCGTGAGTCTGATATCTCGGTCGCGAAATCAGCTGTAACTTCGTTCGAGTAAAAATTCGTGTCGCGGCTAGACTAGCGATTCCTTGCGTTAGGTTGATCGCGGTATCTGTCCAATATCATTAATAATGATTGCTCGCCGCGTATTCGCGGTGGTATCTTTTATTGCCTCTTGTTTGATTTGATTTTTTCGAGGGGCTTCCTTAGCGACTTGACCATATATGGTGGTGTCGCTCGTTTCGAATCATTAGGTCGAAATGCAAGCTGAGATCGTTCGATCGAAATTCCTTGTATTTTCGGTGGTTCGATCCTTTTCCTCGGCGCGTGGCTCGCTTCATCAGCGTTTCATACAGCGCTGGTAACATTATACGCCTTTCGCAATATCTCGCTAATTCATGTTAAAAAATATTTCTATAAGCTATTTAATATTAATAATAATTTGATTATAGCTTTTTAAGCTATAACAGATATAAATTGGGATTTTTTTTATGAACTTGTATTTTTAGTAAGTATGCATATTAGCGCCAACCTAACCGATTTCAATGATCTTGACGTATGTTGTGAAGGACATGACCCTGAGTAATTTTTCTTTATAACTTAATCGGCGGTCTTTTATAGTTTTCGAGATATGCGATTTTAAAGTTTCACAGTTTTAATACATTTTCTGTTATAAAATATGGAAAAATATAAAGTTCGTTTACGTTGTATTTATGTAGAGCAGATGTGAAAAAAGTTCTTTACATTTTCAGAGACAAAACTCCTTTTTTTTTACTTTTCATTTTCAAAGCAAAGTTCAACGCAAATCTATGTGTCTAATGTTTCGATAGTGGTGCCCCTCCCCCAAAGGGAGGGGGGGGACGGAACATACTGCCTCACACATATACTTTTTGAAGCGAAGTGAGACTTTTTAAAGCTTTGCTTCGCGTGAAAAGTTGTAAACCCATGTGAAACTTTTCTTCGCATTAAAAAGTATATGCATATAACAGTGAATTCCGCTCTCCCTATGGGAGGGAGCTCCACTTCCGGAAAAAAATCATCTAACCTAAACTTATTTCTGATATAAACTGAACCTCGTTTTGCACACAAAGTTACAAATCCATTTAAAATCGTATCTCGCTTCGCGAGGTCATCTGAACAGTCATAAACTTAAATTAATAACTTGTAATAAATGAGTGATGGCTAAAATTTTTGCAAGTTACTTAGAGTCATGTTCTTGACAACATATATCAAGGTCATTGAAATCGGTGAGGTCGGCGCTAATATGCATATTTACCATTTATATTTTTTCTGCAAAAGTTAAGTTATTCTTTAAAAATAAGTATTAAACTTTTTGTTATGTACAAATTAGGATTTTTTTTCTATGAACTTGGAGTATTCATTTTATGTATTTGTAAGATTTTTTTGGAGGGATTATAATATATATAACATTCCTAATAAACTTTATAAATGTAATTTATGATATACTATTCAAAATCAGATTTTTTAATAAAACTAAAATGCGTTTTAATTTTATCTAGAGAATCTGTTTATTTACATTTCTATAAATATAATATTTATTTTATGACAAATACTATTTCAAATTACAAATTTTCATAAACTGAATTGCTTTTAAGTACTTGGCTAGTTAACTAACAATTTCATATTTAGCTTTGACTCCCTATTTTTCAGAAGTTATATTTTTTATTAATTAGGGATATTTTTTAGTGACAAATTCTTCTTTAGTATTTTATTTTTTATAATAAAATTATTTTTCAAGAAAAAATTTTTTAAAAGTTATATTTAAAAATAAATATTAAATTTTTTGTTGCATACAAGTTGAGATTTTTTTATGTACTTGTGTTCGAGAGTGGACCTCGACGAGATTGCCCGAATCTTTAAGAGACGCTCAGAGTTGAACGAGAAAAGAATGAATCCGCAGATTCGCTAGAGAATAAGGAGATTTGAAAGAATACTCGCGTGAAATTTATTTAACAGTTGTTTACTGTACAACAATGGGAGCGAGCAACGGCACGTATTCCACAATTCCGATCGGAAATCTTGAAAATGTCCGTTGATGAACGGCCTTTCTCTGCGATTCGGAAATTTTGAAGGATTTCTTGCTAGAAACTCTCGCGATAACGGAAATCTTGCGCGTGGACGCCGGATGGGTTTTAAGGCGAGGCAGAGGACATTCGCGATACAGATAATGAACGTCGACTCTCGGATTCTATTTTTTTAACGATTACAAATCACAAGTATATAGCGAGTAGAGAAATCACGAGTAATAATAACAAATGAGACGCTTTTCACTGATTTTTACTTTCGATCACACGCGAAAATGTCAGTTGAGAAATGCATAACGAGAATGACGAAAGCGTAAATGACACAAGCAAATTAAATGATAGAGAATTCAAGAAATTAGAGACAAAGGAGTATACGACATGAGCGGGGATGAAAACAGCAGTGCGATAAATGTATACTGAATTTTGACCTGCTTGGTTCGTCATCAAAGATTGACTGACGACAGACTATGACTTTGAAGATTCGCGATTTATCGATTTCCATATGGATTTTCGGGATCGAAGAATCCAGGTGTTTGTCATAGTTTTTATATGGATTACGCGATCACACACCGATTGATTAAACGCGATGTTTTTCCTCGCTCTTGTTTTGATTTTAGATATTATTGTTTGAATTCATCGGCGAAGTTTGCTATCGAAATTGATCGCCGAAATTAAATATTTCAATTTTGAACAACTTTCCATATTTTTTTAGATATATATAAATTTTTAGATAAATATAACAAAAAGGGGACCCAGGCCTAATGACCTTGACCTTGACATATATTGTCAACATCATCACCCTGAGTAACACTCAAAAGATTTTAACCATTATTCGTCGTTTATTAAAAAGTTAACAAAATAAGTTTAACAAATGGAACGTAATTCTCTGATACCATGTACAAATTTTAGTTTTAAATCAGAAATAGGTTTGGGTTAGGTTATATCTTCCGGAAGTAGAGCCCCCCTACGGGGGCCCACTGCGTCTACATATAAACTTTACAACGCGAAACTAGGTCCACTTCGCAATTGTGTGGATAGGATAATGGAATCTATGTAGAACTTTGCTTACATTGCAAAATATATGTGTGAAATAGTGGGTTTCGCCCCCTCCTCCCCTTTACGAGAAACTCCATCTTCGAAAAATATAACAACCCAAACTTATTTTTAGTTCTAAAAATAAAATTGCGCAAAGCGAGATCCATCCCATATTGCCTTGCGTTTCAGCGAAACGAGGCTTATAATTATATGATTTCTTATGGGTTTGCAACTTTCTGAATAAAGCGAGATTCATCCTATATTTTTCTATGCTTCGTGTATAATTATAATTCTCGTTTCACGTCCGAAGCACAGGGCGATATGGGATAGACCTCGCTTCGCGCCGAAAGTTGCAAGCTCATGTGAAATTATATAATTGTAAACCCCGTTTCGCATCTGAAGCATGCAGCGATATAGAGTGAACCTCGTTTCGCGCAGAAAGTTCTAAACCATGTGATGTATACATTATATGCATATATGCATATATACATACCCATATGCTCACGCTTTATTCAATGTACATAGTGCTAAAAAATTGCATATAATTCGTAGAAATTCTTTTGTTAATAACTTTTTAATAAACAACAAGCGATGGCTAAAATTTCTTGAATATAACTCAAGACAGTGACCTTGACAATATATATCAAGATTAAGAACATTGGAGCTGGGTCCCCTTTTCGTTATATGTACCATTAATTGTAATAGAAATTAAACATTGTAAACATCTTTTAAGAACTTTTGTGATCGCGTATAATACACAGACTAATGCCTACTCGCTCTCACTATAAATGATAATGTGAAACATTCCATATACAAAACAATAACGCTATATACAATATAAACAATACCCGTATACCGACACACGACTTTGTTTATATATTTGGCGATATGTCAATGCAGCATACTAGAGTATATACACACGGAACATATCCATTGGACGTCCATATAACCTCCATAGTTCTATGCGACATCTATCTCCACAACTGAATATTGTATAGATTTCTAATAGAAATCCAAATTATTTCCACGATAGATATCGACTATAAATCCATCATTAATTTATTAGACATTTGTTATGGATGTGTAATAGATTTATACACATATGTTTTTAACAAAATAAAATTTAATTTATATTTAAGCATTATTTAAAATTCTTAGTTAATGATTTGAAAAAATATTTAAAATTTAATATTATATATTTTTTTTAATTTATAGACATATCAAATTTTTATTTAAAATTTTCATCCAACTTTAAAATATCAACAAAATTTTAATACTAAAAGTAAAAAAATGTTTTTTAATATCAAATTTTTTTACACAATCCATAATATACAATATCATTAATTTATTATTAAACAAATAAAATTCTTAATTTATAGATGAAAATTAAAGATAACTAAATTATATAATTTATTTATATTTTATAAAATCAAAAATATATTTTTTAGTTATTTTTTTGCGTACAAATAGATAAATATAAATAAATAAAATATATTCAGTTGTCTAAATAATTGTATTAAAAACAACTAATAGTTTTGATTTTACGAAATATATTTCTTGTATTTGGTACAATTAGAATGCACACAAAGATGTAACGGGCCGCTTCACGAGCGGTGTGGTGCGCGCGGACAGCGCAATCGGGATCAGGGTTCGTGAAGGAGTGAAACACAGTAAGAAACGTTAGATTGAGATACGTTGTTCATTTGCCTCTCGGGGCAATGGTCAGGTATTACAAGCCACTGTTTACTATTTATTTACGGTTTTCACGTGCTCGCCTTTAACAGTCGCTCTGTTATGACGCCGGGCTAGACGGGTTTTTATGCGTCTTGTCTAGTGCCTCGCTTCGTAGCGCGGGGCGCGTGCGGTGAGCCGGGCGTGTGTTTTGGCGGTACGTGCGGTAAGACGGGCGCGTGTTGTCGCGGTGCGAGCTAGTAGGCGCGCGGTGCGTGCAGTAAGGCGGGCGCGTGTTGTCACGGTGCGTGAGGTGCGCTAATTTGATATATCGCGATGCGATATTTACAGATGCGCGTAAGAGCGCGTATGTAACCGTCGGATGATCGGCGCGAACTGCAGGGCGGCGGCCTGCAGTTGGTGCGGGCGTCGGTGTCGAGGACGCGGCGCGTGTCCCAGACGGGATTCGAAAGAGGCGTCGTGCGCGGAGTTCGGACGGTCAAGTATAAGGACCGTAAGACTCGAGAATACTCGAGAAGAGCGGCGAACTCGTCCACTCTTTGTCCTTTACGGTGGGTTTTGACGGGAGTCGTCTCTGGATCAGATAATCGAGAATTCTCGATGGAGGCTACGAACACGTCAACCCCCGGTTCTCTGTCTTTCGACGGTTGCGAAGCGGATCCTGGAATTATCTCGTGCGTACTGCTCGAGCGGATTCGGTTACCGGTCTGGTGCAGATCCATGATCGGTTGGGTTTTTATACCCGTTCGGTTACGGCACCCGCGTTGCTCTCGTCCCCCTCGGAGTGGGGGTAGCGGCGCGGGGTTTCTGCCGTCTACGGTGTTTGGTGTTTTCCGGCAGCGCTCGGCGCTGCTCGGAGGTCGGTTGTTTACGTCTCCGACCTATTGTTTATTATTAAAAATAGGGCGCTAAGCGCCTCTGCCCTTGCCCGGCTGGTGTTCGTCGGGCGGCAGACTTCTGACGGGCGGCAGACTTCCGACGGGCGACGTGTCGGGAACGATGAGGTGACGCATCGTTACAAAGATAAGAAAATAATATAATTAAAATAATATAAATTCAACAATTTACAAATGATAGTTAATTTTTTAATTTTTGTAGAAAAAGCATCCACAATAAATCTATATAAAATTTAGTTATAAAATTGAAGCAGTCATCTTAAATTATAAAATTCCACAAAGGTTAATAATAAATCTATCATTAACCTTCTAGTAAAAACGTCCAAATGTCGTCTAAACTTATTTCATTAACATCCCAAAGACCTTGCGCATAGCATTGTATTAATATTCATATAATGCAACAAATAATATTATTTTTATTAAGGATCTAATATTATTTTAAGGAACTAATATTATTTTTATTAATAAAATTAATAAAAAGAATTAGGCGAGGGAACCAGCACAGTATTCTGTGCAAAATATGTTTATTAGATCTTAGACTATTTGCGAACGTTTTGGTCCTTTCATTGAACCATTCATTTAATTTATTGACTTCCGTTTTATTTAATTTATTAATTTTTTTACTTAATTGACAGAATGTCCTAAGTTTATATTTATATTATATTTATATTAAAGTTTATATTATATTTATTACCGTTTATTCTTTATATTCTTTAAAGCGTTTCCGTGCGTTTGTAGACCATCAATTTATTTTAACCGTATCTTACATAGATTATATTAGTTTATTATTTGTTTATTTATTTTTGTCGGCGCTGAGAATGGTCTAATGAAAGGACCGAAAAATTCGCGAATAGTTTAAGATCCAATAAACATCGTTTGCACAGAATATCGTACTGGTTTCATCGCCTAATTTTATCAATTTTGTTAATCATTGGAACCTTTAAATATTTATATTATTTTTATTAAGAAACCTTTACAAAAAAATATTATATTAACAAAAATCGATTACGAATACTATTGGTTCAATAACTTAATCGTTTTTTTCACCATATTCAATAAATAAATAGTTCAAAGTTTTTCCTCCAATATTTGAATTCCTTATTGCTAGAATTGTATTAGAAATTATATTGTTAGTACCATTTTTGATAGTTTTCATTAAAAATTACATAAAGTTTCATTTTTAATGTTATTCCAGTTCTTTGCAAGCTTTATATAATTCTCATGACTAAATCTCAAATGCGAGATAGATGCATCGCGCGTCGCATGGCGGTAAACAAATAAATTAGCGGTTGAATACTATATATTTTTTGTAAAGTTTTTGAAATGTTGGGCGCAATAACATTTCTATAAAAAATTAAATAAATAATAATTTTGAACATATGAAAACATCATTTATTAATATTAAACAATTTTTTATAGTTTTGTAATATTTTTAGCATACTCGAAAAGTGAAATAATTGCATGTAACATTACTAAAATATTAAAACAAGGTTTCATTAATTTTCCAACTATATTATAATATTCCGATAATATTATGTTGGAAAAGTAAAATTTTATTATAAAATAATATATAACAGTATGTTATATATGATCAATTATATATGATCAATTATATATGATCATTAAAATTTGTAAGTTTGTAATTTTCGTATAATCTTTTACTGTAATGTTCGATTCTGTGAAGGAGATATTCCTCAAATAAATGTTCAAAAAAGTTTAAATCATCCGTTATTATAAATGAAAAAAAAAAAAATATATATATATATATATATATATATAGTATTCAACCGCTAGTTCATTTGTTTACCGCTATGCGACGCGCGATGCATCTATCTCGCATTTGAGATTTAGTCATGAGAATTATATAAAGCTTGCAAAGAATTAGAATAAGATTAAAAATGTAACTTTAATGTAATTTTTAATAAAAACTATCAGAAATGGAACTATCAGTCTAATTTCTAATACAATTCCAACAATAAAGATTTTAAATATTGGATCGTTTTTTTTGGAGAAATCGAGCAGATAGATGTCCGAAAAAGTTAAACTCATCGTTTATTTTTTATTAAAAATGTAAAATTATATATATATATATTTTGTTACGTCCGCCTTCTGTTTATCAGTCCCTGCATGTCGCCTATGATGGTGTGCTGTACCGTCTTCAGAAGATTCCCTAACGCGCCCCCATAAGAGAGATGTTTATAACAGCTGACATTTGGATGTTTTGAGCCGCCAGCTTAGTTTTGCGGAGGATTTGATTCTGTGCGGACGTTTCCGCGATTCATCCCGTTTTCCTTTGACGAGTTTATCTGTTCTGTGTCCTGTATTTTGTGTTCTGTGTTATATTAAAGTTTCTTTTGTTATTTATAATAAGTGTTGTTATTATTCACGACGCGGAGTGTGTGTGCGGATTGTGTCGTGCGCGATTCGATAAAACTCGAAGTCGACGCTCGGACGTAACAATATCATTTTATAAAAAAAATTGTTAATAAATGAAGAATTTTTTTCATAAGTCTAATTTTCTTTCATTCTTTTCTCTCTTTCTTTTAAACTCGAGATATTTCCATCCTTTTTCAATAACAATAAACTTTCATCACAAGCTATATTAGCGATAATCATAATCTCTCGATATCATTATCTTTCGATGTTGTTCTAAATGACTGTACGTTTTGATCTATTTTATTACTCACTTATTGTCATAAGCCATTTTTACGCGACATAACTTGACTGCTAAGATGAGTAACGTCTTTTGACGTTTTGACATTTTAGACTATGTGTAGAAATAATTTTCTAACCTATACCTGTTCACCTGACTCTAAGTTTAACATGGCAGTGATGGACACTCACCATTAATCAATCATCCAACCAATATTTTAACAAGATTTTAGATAGCCGACCATACTCAAGTTCTTGTTCGAAAACGCAGGAGAATCCAGATTCGAGACTGAGTGTTGTCCATCATCCGGAAAAAAATAAATAATTATTATTTTCCCCATAGTTATTCACGTAATCAACTCTTTCCCTTTTCACCCGATTAATCATTCCCGCTTTTTTCCCTGCAAACAACAACCATGACAACACTTGTAGATGTTTTATAATGGCTCGAGCACGTTAATGATAACATTTGTTTTGAGCTCCATAGTGGTCCCTATACTTATACATTTAGCGATGATATTTAGACGTTGTGCATTAATTTGTATGGATTCTATGCGAGTTTTAATGAGCCTCCGTTTCTGCTTATTAATTTTAAAAATAATTAATTTTTGAAATATTTTAATTTTGAATTATCTTCAACAACAAATCGTACGTATGTTAAACTTAAAATGTTTAATGTAATTTTTATACATTTATATTCATGCTAAAGAATGGACTAAAAAATGGTCGGAAACGTATATTTTTAATGTACATTTATTAATAAAATTTAACAAGTTTAAATTTAATAAGTTCTCGTACCGATATTCGTGCTTTGGCTCATGTCTGCTAGTTTTTCCACTTAATTGTTAGTACTTTGAGCCTATTGCTATTATTAGTAAAATAAAAAATCTTTATTTATGATTTTACGAAATTAAACAAAAGCGCCGCATTTATCAAGCATTTGGGTAATTTTAAAGAAATTAATGCTTGCCAAAATATTACGATAAATTATTTTCATTAAAATTACAAATGATTAACAAATCATAAATAGCGAATCTATTAAACAAATTTTGTGAACCGTTATGAATCGCGATTCATGAATTACAAATACGCGCGTTTGATGCTATCATTATATATAATTTACAAAAAAAATTTATTATTTATACTTACAAAATAAGATTTACATTAAACTTAACATTATATATACATTAAGATGTTTTCAACAATTAATTTTAAAATCTTTTTCTTTTTTTGCTTATTTATACTCATAAAATAAATAAAAATAATATTTAGTTGTTTTTAAATTGCGTGTGCGCACGCTAACCAATTCTATTTTTATTATAAAATAAAATTAAAAACAAAATTAAATTTTGTCAAAGCAATTTATTCACTTTTATATGATATTTTTTATTTTATAAGGAATAATTTAATCTATTTTGAAAAATATTTTAAACGCGTAACTTTATTATAATAAAATTCCCATACAACACAGAACGTTACAGCAATATTATAACATTGTTACAATGTTGCTGCAATATTCTATGCTGTATGAGTTAAACAGAAAAACATTCTGCTTTTTGTACATTATTTCAATAAAATAATTTCAACAAGAAGAAAGCTATATAGCAAGTGATTAAAAGAAAAACTTACCTAATTCCAACAATTCTTTAGTAGTTTGTGGAACATCCAATGCGCGTTCTTTTAGCATTTCGAACTCATTGCATATCTCCAGATTATAAGTCCAATGCCGTTGTACTAATTTGCCAATAATGAGTTCTCGTAATTCGTTAGCGTAAACGACGAGGCTGTGTTTTGCGACAACTTGATTTAATTTTGTTGTTATTATATACTCGTTATCGGGCTGCAATATTTTTGTTTGTTATTATCGTTTTCAGTACATTATATATATA
>JBCAUJ010000046.1:1726543-1759755 GCA_038406275.1 Cataglyphis albicans
ATTTGCGTGCACGCACTTGTACAGATGTTAAACGTCATATGTATAATTTGGAAGTTTAAAATCCAAACTGTTTTCTATATATAAAACCGTTTATGTACGCACGCACGCACGCAAACAGATGAATTGAGAATCATTAAACATTGTAGAAAAAATCGTAAATCTATTTTTTATTGTATCCACATACCTTACACACACACACACACACACACACACACACATATATATATATATATATATATATATATATATATATATATATACAAAAATATATGAAATATAAATCCGATCTTTTAATGTTGATGCCAAAGTAGAATTAAAAATTTTTATTATCTATTGAAATAGACGAAAATAGGTTGATTATTCCAACTTAGCGAAACAAAATCACAGTTCAATTTTATAAAAAGCATTAAAAAAAATGTGATATTTTCAAATCAGAGTAAAGTTATAAAAATATTTAATAATTATGCATATTAAGCCGTTGTTTGCCACATTATTGCCGCATTGCAGATCGGGTTCGGATTAAAAATCATCGACTACTCAATTGAAATACCCAAGTAGCTACTTCGCTCTGATTGGATGATCAACAATTCGCAACACGTAATCTGAATTCAATCACGTTATATATATATATATATATATAGCAATGCGTAATATGACAAAGGCTTTAGGGATAACCTCACAAATTTCATTGGTTTGATATATTATCAAAGATATGACTTGTGTAACTTTTAAAAAGTTTTATCTGTCGTTTATTAAAAAGTTATTAACAAAATAAATTTAATGAATAGAATGTAATTTCTTGACATCATGTACATAAGAAGGAATATATGTATATACATTTTGCCAAAATTTACTTTTTTCTCTTCTTAGTACTCTATAATAACTATATTACGTGTGCAGATAGAATATGTAAAACCGAGGGGAAAAATTCTTTATCATTTTGCGATTTTCGTAATAATTATTGAGGAATTAATTTAAAAAAATGGATCAATTCGCGCAAGTATAAGCAACTTAACCCTTTCGCTGCGAACAGCGCCTTTTGGCGCTCGGCTATAGACGCTTTCTCTGAGCGAACAGCGCCTTTTGGCGCTCGGCAATAGACGCTTTCTCTGAGCGAACAGCGTCTTCTAGCGCCGTACATTTGTGCGGATATTTTTTCATATAACCGAATACAATTCATAAATTTATTCATAATTTATTAATCATAAATTTTGCTCCTATCATAAATAAATAGACAAATATAATCTGTGACGATACCGTGTCGTCCGTACAGATAATGTAGAACCGCGCCGGCTGCTGAGAGAGCAATTCATTTTTAGGCGCTCCGCAGCGAAAGGGTTAATGAGAAGGGACATTGATATGATTGCTAGGATACGAGAATCCAGCATTATGTACTGCTCTGTAATCGTTATCAAATTGCAAAGCGCTTTTCTCAAAACTTTGTCAAACCTAGCGAGTGTATTTTTAAAAAAATGTAAAAAAAAAGTTTCAAAAAATAATAATCAAACCAGCAATAGTTCTCATTGTCAGCTAAGTACTTAAATACTTAAATAAGCATGCGGCGAAAGGGCTCAGAAATCCAAAAATTTGCGGTCATTAGACGCGCGATAAAATTTTGGGAGGAGCGCTCTACGTATGAACAATACATAATGGATTATTGCGTCCTAACATCAATTGATTGTTCTTTTCTATGTGCTTATATTTACATAAATTGATCTTTTTTAAATAATTTCTCAATAATTATTATGAAAATCGCAAAATGGTAAAAAATGTTTTTTTCAGTTTGACCCAATCTACCTTTACTTTTCGGTTGATCACTTACTAGACACTTTCTATGTTTTTGTTACATATAATAGTTAATCTTTTCTTTAGCAAATGCACAGGTGTGCAATCGCAGTTTATTATGTGTGATTTAGAGCAAAACACATTTCTATTGGTTTTTATTTATGCATGTCCAGAACTGCATCATTAGTTACAATTAAAATATAAAAAGTAAAATATAATTAAAGGATTGTATTACCATTTTATTTATCACGCGCACCAATTGATTGAAGTCCTCGACTTTTGCAACACACTCTTCAAAGGAACGTTCTGTTCCAGTTTTTATTAAAGCGATCACTGCATCACGATCTATTTCATAAACAACGCAGCTAAAGCGTAATCGCAATTCTTCTAAATAATCGCTTAAAGGTCGAAAAGATTCTCGCAGAATCACGCTTAAACGTTGATGTATTTCATCCAGGTACCAACTAGGCAATGAAATAAATGTGGTGTTGATGTTAGCCGTGTTAATCTCTGTCATGCTTTTTTCCTTTTCTTGTCTCCATTTTCCTTTAAGCCTCACCCACGATTCTAACGGCGGTAAGTGACAAGCGATATTGGCTATCTCATCTACGAGGTTATGAAATGCGCCATATAATTCCTCCAGTCGCGGATTCACAAACAAATCGTTGCTTTCGCATCTTAATTCGAGCTGTGTTTTTTATTAAATATATTAATTAAATTTATTATTTTTAATATTTATTTCAACTATTTATATCATTAAATTAATTAAAGATAATTAATTAACTTGAATTTATATTTACATATTAATTTTCTTTTACCAAAATTGTACAGAATAGAGCATAGAATACATAATGTCTTATGAGAAAATATTAATATTACTATATTATTAACTAAGAAATTATTTAATATTTTCTTAAATAATCTGAATTAAAATATATTCATATAAATCTTCAAATTAATTAATTAATTAATTAATAACCATAATTAATTGTAAAATATAACAATTCTTAACATGTATAATTAAAATTAAAATCTATAAATAAAAATATTACATACATGTAGCTTTTTCTTTTTAATTTTTATGTTCAATCTAGTTGCTCTCATCCAATATAATGTAATAGATGATTTATAGCGTCTCACAAAATGTTTTAACGTTTAAATGTTTTAATGTTTTAATTAAAATGTACTTAATATATGTATATGCTGTATGTAAATAATTTATGTATATTATGTCATAGATTATGTGGTTATGCAATTTTATTTCATGAAAAAATAAGAATCGTGGAATGCTGAAACTGCGAATTCAGCAAGCGACAAGAAATCACACAATAAGCGAAGATTATGAAGTTTCTCCGATTACCTTGAACTTTATCACCACGTATCCAACTATTTATAATCATTTATAATCGTTATCCTCCAAGCGCCATTTAGCTGAGACACTTGGTGTATCGTATTTTGCGCCAAAACGGATTACATCCATATCATTTCCAACGTGTCCAGCAACTTTTGCCGAGAGACCAGGAACCACGCATTAATTTTTGCAAAGGTATTTTTATTCATTTATTTAATGTATTTTCGTGTTATATTAAACAAATATTAATAATTGGCGAAACATGCACAAGATTTTTTGCACAATGTCGACGGGATGATTTGTTTCCCGACCACATATTATGGACTGACGAAGCAACGTTTACGCTCAACGGTGTTTTTAATGGCCACAATTATTTATTATGGGCCAAAGAAATTCCACGCGTTATTCGGCAACACGCTTTTCAATACCGTTGGACCATAAATGTATGGGCAGGAATAATTGCAAACAGAATTGTAAATAATAAATTTACTAATTGTAAATAATTTAAATAATTTTCTTTTGCAGTTTCGATAATCTCTTATTTCGACAATTTTCAGATAGGTCCTTATTTCCGTCTCGCTTAATTGGTGAAGTTTACACAAATTATTTGGAACATCAGTTACCAGAATTGTTGGAAGACATTCCCCTCCGCGTAAGACAACAATTAATTTTGCAACACGACAAGGCGCCTGCGCATTTTTCGCGACAAGCTTGCAACTTTTTAAGCGCGCATTATCGAGACAAGTGGAAGGATCAAGGTGGCCCAATCATCTGGCCGACGCGATCGTCGAACCTTAATGTTTTGGACTATTTTGTGTGAGGTCACATCAAAAATTTAATAGAACAGAGGCGTAATACAGAAACGGAAATACGAGAAGCAATTCTCGCAGATTTCAATGCCATCACGCCGGAAATGGTGTATCGCGCGATGTGCAATATTATTCGAAGGGTCGAATTCTCTCTACAAGAACGAAGAAGGCACTTTGAACAATTTTTGTATTAAAATATGAGAGTGGATTAGATCTATTGGGGATACCATAAAAAAAATGAGCCATGCTATCTACCGCAAGGTAGTGCGGAAACGATAGCACATTTTTTGATGTGTGCGTGCGTGCGTGCGTGCGTGCGTGCGTGCGTGCGTGCGTGCGTGCGTGTGTGTGTGTGTGAGAAAAAGAGAGAGAGAGGAATAATTGATGCACAAGATTCAGCAACTTACTCTTAGAGTTAGAGAACGATAGAAAAAACTGAAAATAAATATTGAGTGCTAGGAATAAAAATTAATTATTTCGTAACAATAAAATCGAAAGGATCCTGATATACAAATTTAAATATAAAGGACTTTTAAACTCTTGTACTCTTATTAAGAGCCCATTATAATCTAATTGAAATTTATATATCACGATTTTTTGGTTTTAATATTTTAAGATTATTTCTGCATCTACGCTGAGAGAAATTTTTCTTAGAATTTACTCTGAAAAATCATGATAATCATGAAACAATATGATATGAAAAAAATTTTATGAGAATTTTTAATTGGTGAATTATATAGTAGATATTGTTTGAAAAAATTTATAATTTTTTTTTACATAATTATAACAATAATTATAACAAAAATTTTAGGAGATTTGAGTGTTGCAAAACATAAAGCAGCTCAAGCTGAAGAAATTCTGATTTAGTTTTAAATGATGAAGAAAATGAAAAAAGGAAAATTAAAAAAAAAAATTTACATCATTTGATTCAGATTCAGATTCAAATCCAACTTTCAACATTTTGTATAAAAAAAAAAGTGTTAATAATGAAATTATAAATGAAGGAAGTGATAAAGAGAATGAAATATAGAGAAGAAAATTAACATTCCCATTTTAAGAAAGGCTACCAAAGGTAACTGTGACATATTTAAAAGTATATTTAAAAGTCTCATTCATGAATTGACCGAAATTTTTTCTTTATTTAAGAAAATTCTGTGGCACCAGTCATTTCAAAAAATATGGTCAATGTTCAAACTGATTCAGGTTAGTAGTAAAATACATAGTATAAAAATACATTAATAAATGCATTTTTTTGTGTGATCCTCATAGATATTTTTTGTTTTTCTAGTGCCGGGTACATTAAAAGAAGAAGAGCTTCCAAATACTGTTAAACCTCAAGAAGTTTCTAAAGGTATTTACCTATTGAATATTTCTTATTATACTAATTTTAATTCTGAATTCACATAGCTTTTATTATCACCAAAATTATATCATTATCAAATTTTATTTTGTAGAAATAAAAGTTATGAATTTGTCATTTATTTTAATTTATTATAATTTATTTTAATTTATCATTAATTTTTTTTTAATTTTCAGATGAAACCTACAAAAGACAAGTACTAAGGATGCTGTCGATTCTGAATTATATAATAAGATGAATTATATAATAAGATGAACCAAATGGCGGAAGATTTAAATAATCTTAAGATACATAATATTATGGAAAAAGAAATTCCCACAATGGAATTTCCATTTGAAAAGTTCGAGTTGCCCTTAAAATCAATGGAAGAACTTCATAATTTAGAAATTTATTTAGAGAATGATGAAAAGAAAAAAGAAGTTGTAAGTTATTCAGATAAATTTTAATATTAATATAAGTAGTAGTTCAATGTAAATTAGTAGTTTTATTATTCTTTATTAATTTTTTAAGGCAGAACTTTCAAGATTTGAAGGAGCAAATCCTAAAATTATGATTAAAAGAATTATGGAAAAAATCTAACGAGTTGGCTGTGCAATATTCTTGGCTGGGATTAAAAAAAAAAGAAAATTTTTCTAATTTGATTATTTCTCAAATAATAATAAGTAAGGATTTTAAAATTTATGTAACATTTAATATATATAATATTATTTATAACAAGTATTGATAAAATAATATTATTTTGTTTTGAACAACTTTTTGCAATTTTTTTTTTCAGAATCTGTGATGGCACTTCACACAAGCACTATAGCATCTAATGTTGAAAGTGCTATTAAAATGTGATTTGGTTAAAGTTGAAGTTTGAAATTGGTTAAAGAAAAGATTCAAAAACAACAACAAAAGTAATATATATTTGTTTTTCTTTGTTAAATCTAATATAAAGTTTATATTTTTACATTGTATTCAAGTATTTTTGTTTCTATATTCTTTATATGTTATTTTATGACTAATTATTTCAGTGATTTAATTTTTTAGTACAAAGTATATTGTATTAAGGTTCTCATATATAAAACTAACTTTCTAATATCTGACTGTATTTATTAATTTTAATTTTTTGTTTCATTATATTTGTCTATCAGTATTATATTTTATATAAGATAATAATATAATATATATATTAAATATAATATAATATAATACTATATAACACTATATAATATAAAATCCATATTATTTGTATCTATATCTTTTTTCTTTCATTACCTGTACTCGCACATCCAAATATTCATAGAATATCTTAAAAAGATTCTACCAAAATACGCAGAATGTTCTCTAAAAGTTTATTTAATATTCAATAAATATTCTCATAATATTTAAAGAATTATTAAGAAACTATTAATAATTTGAATATTCATAAAATATTCTATAGAATATTCATAGGACATTCACAATACGTGACTTTTTGTCTACTTCTAATGTTTCATCGAAAGTTCACAGAAACTCCGAAGTATCATGTAATAATATTCTAAGAATATTCAAACATTCTCCGATGTTATTCTATGAATGTCTATAGAACACATACTTGTGCTGGGCAGAACGGTTAGGTAATGGTCAGCCCATCGTGGCCAATTATGTGGGTCATATTTGCCTATCCGTTTATCTAGAAACATGTTGTTTAATAGTTCACGCAATTCTAGATGTATGCGCTGGGCAAACATCTTGCTGGAAAAACAGGCGCAAATGTAAGGCAATATTTTCAAGTAATGGTAGAAGATCGTTTTCAATGAGATTAGCGTACGGAACACCGTTTAAGTTCTCTTCAAAGAAAAACGACCCAACGACATATTTTTCAATAATTCTGTACCAAACGTTGACTTTCCAAACATGTTGATGGTCAATTTTTTGCAACCAATAAGGATTTTCTTCTGCCCAATAACGACAGTCCCAAGTATTTACAAAGCCGTTACTCGTAAATGTACTTCAAAATTTTATTTTTTGATGAAAGTTTGATGATTGTTGACGTATTCAATTGCAAAATTTGAATCTATTTCTAAAATCGACATATGTCAATGCTTGGTGAAGAGACATTCTGAACAAATGTAGTTTGTTTTCATGAAAAATCCTCTAAATCGTGTTATGACTAATACCAGAATCTCTTTCTGTAAGCCTTAATGAATTATGGGGATGCAATTGAATGTGTGCAAGAATTTCCGGCATCCTTTAACTTGGCGTCGAATTTGGCGTCTGCCTTGTAATCTGGTTGAATAATACATTTATTGCTAATTTGGTAAGCTAAACGAGAAAATACATTGTATGAATGAGAAGTGCGATGTGGGTATCGTTCTAGCTACAACCTTGCAGCTGCTTTAAATTAACCATCACCTAAAATAAGCATCATATCTAAAGCTTCCGCATTTGAACATGACATGGCTAATCAATGAGAATTTTGTTACACTTTACGAGACAGTATCTGTCGTGAAAAAAATTGAGACAAAAAATGTGAGTATGTATTTTATTATGTTTTTGTTTCTAACAAGACAAGACAAACTAGCAACTTAGCAACAAGTTATGTTCAAATCGTTTGTCATCTTTGAAACGTTAAAAATACATAAGTTTTTGATACATTCTCACACTTTGTCTTATCTTAACTTTTTTTTGACAGATACTATCGCGTAAAGTATAACAAAATTCTCGTTGACCAGCTATGTCGTATTCAAATGCGGAAGCTTTAGATATGATACTCATTTTAGGTGAATGTGATGGTCAATTTAGAGCAGCTGCAAGGCTGTGACGAGAACGATACCCAGATCGCACTCCTCATTCGTACAATGTATTTTCTCGTTTAGCTTACCGAATTAGCAATAAAGGTATTATTCAACCGGATCACAATAAAGGCAGACAAATTCGACGCCAAGTTAGGGACGAAAGGACGCCGGAAATTCTTGCACACTTTCAATTACATCTCCATAATTCATTAAGGCGTACAGAAAGAGATTCTGGTATTAGTCGTAACACAATTTGGAGGATTTTTTATGAAAACAAACTACATTCGTACAGAATGTCTCTTCACCAAGCATTGACATATGTCGATTTTAGAAATAGACTTGAATTTTGCAATTGAATACGTCAACAACTATTAAACTTTCATCAGAAAATTTTATTTTCTGATGAAAGTACATTTACAAGTAACGGCTTTGTAAATACTTGGGACTGTCGTTATTGGGCAGAAGAAAATTCTTATTGGTTACGAAAAATTGACCATCAACATGTTTGGAAAGTCAACGTTTGGTACGGAATTATTGAAAAATATATCGTTGGGCCGTTTTTCTTTGAAGAGAATTTAAACGGTGTTCCGTACGCTAATTTCATTGAGAATGATCTATTCTTACTTGAAAATTACTTTATATTTGCGCCTAAACATGTTTTTCCAACAAGATGGATGCCCAGCGCATACATCTAGAATTGCGTGAATTATTAAACAACATGTTTCCAGATAAATGAATAGGCAAATATGGCCTACATAATTGGCCACCATGATCACCGGACCTAAACGTTCTCGATTATTATATGCGGGGAAGAATAAAAGATCTGGACTGGGTTCGGGGAGCACGCTTTTAACGCTATGAGGGTGCTCTATCTTTGTTATTTATTGAAGTTGAATAAGGATAGAATATGCTCATAGCGCTAAAAGCGTGCTCTCCGAACCCAGCCTTGGTATATCGCGAACATCCTACGACAAGAGATAATATGATTCATAGAATAACACATCACTCAATAAGTCTCCGGTCTAACTAAAAAAAACAAATTTTTTTTTTAGAAATTACGTGGTTCTGTCAACAATGTTGCCATAATGTGTCAGACCGGGGACTTATTGAGTGATGTGTTATGTGACGCTATTCGTTCTTTAGATACTAATGAAATTTTTCATGTTACAAATAATTTCGAGAAGAAAGTACTTAATTGCATTGAAACAAACGGTAGACATTTTGAATACCATTTCTAATCACATCTAGCCATACATTCATACACACATATATACCTACTTACACACACTTGCATGCACACACGCACGCACGCTCACACACACAACATACACAAACACACACAATATACACAACACAGACACACATACAAACACACATACACACATACACACACACACACACACACACACAAACACACAGAGGATCTGATATCTGCTACGTCCTCGTCGTAGATTCTGGGTTATGCTGAGAGCAGATAGTATAAAAACATTTTTTCGTCAAAACTCATTTTAAAGATCCTTTGAAGAACATTTGAAGACAACATATTTCAAAAAAATGTTTTGGACAAAAGTTTTTTTACATAGAATCCGAATTTGTAATACAAAATATCACGATCCATTAAAAAAAACTTCCCGTCTGAATCGCCTATTTCCTGCCGGAACTGGAAGTTGAATATATCATCATTCAATAGAGCGCATCCGATGTATAAAAAAAAAACGAAGTTTTTTTTTTAAATAATCGATTCTCTAGTTTCTAAATGGGTTATACGGATGGTCTGGAATACCCTGTGTGTGTGTGTGTGTGTGTGTGTGTGTGTGTGTGTGTGTGTGTGTGTGTGTGTGTGTGTGTGTATAAGGTGTCCTATTTTAACAGTTCCACCCTCATAATTTTTCAGGATCAGCATTTGAAGGGAAACGACTCGGATAAAAGTTGAAGGGAATAAATGGAGCTATCTAATATTGACATTGGATTTGACATTAAAAGTTATTTTCAAGGTCATTTGAAGGTCAACTTCCGTTTTTTATACCCCTACTTCTGACCTTGGATTCTGAAAGAACGAAAAATTTTACATTAGAGTTATAAAGGATCAAATTGACCCTAGGAGTTATCTAAAGGTCAAATGTCTCTCCCGTATTTCCCAGGCTGATATCTTTTAGCTGATAGCTATATATCGAAAGAATGATCTCCATAAAAATTGTCGAGATCATCGGAGACCATCTGGTGACCTTAAATTGTACCTTAACTCTCATTTTCAAAGTGTGAGAAAAATAAGACAAAGGTAATAACCCAGAATCCGGTTCAAAAAGTTACTAACTCAGAATTCCAGAATCCTCGGAAGCTTTCTTAAAGGCCATTGCACGTTAAAAAATTTTAGTCGTAATCGTAAAACCGTAAGCAAATCAACCAATCACAGTTAAATATTCTAATTACGTTGTTAGAATGCTTGGTTGTGATTGATCGATTTGCTTATAATTACAGTTAAAATTTTTTCACGTGCAATAGCCTTAAATTTTAATAATTTCTGGAAATTTTAAAAATTATTTGAAATTTATCATTAAAAGTTTTTCAGATTTTTTTCTTGATCAACTGATCATATTATTGATAGTTTATTGTATATATGTATTGAAAATCTTTTCTACCTGTCACAGTGGGTACGTAACGTGAATTTATCTTTCTGAATTTCTCCGTACTTTGTAACCATGCCGGATTACACAAGGAAAGAGATTGTTGACATTTTTAATTCTTGAAGAGTGTAATAATTATCGTGCAGTAGAACGATTATATCGTAGATGTTTCGCTGGAGAAATTTAGAAAGATAAATTCACGGTACGTACACACTGTGATAAGCAGAAGAGATTTTCATTAAAGAAAAAATAAATAATTGTTATAAAAAAATATATTGCAAATAATTGCATACTTTTTCTCAAAAACAATTATTTTCTGTACACCATTTAATTCATTTTATTATTCTGTACGTAAAAGTATTACGATACAATTATCGAACACTAAATAAATTTCGAGACATTTTACATTTTATACTAACAAGGAGATGACGCCAATTGAAAAATCAATTTTCGAACGAGTTATAGCTCGTTCGATAGGTTGTAAGAGGATAAATACCCTAAAGGGGTTTGAGTGAATGGGCTTTTGTTTAGGAGAAATCGCTATGCAAAATTTAGTTCACGAAGCTGTGCCGCACATGAATAGAATATTTGCACTCGTTTTCAGCGAGGCGGCGACTGACATGAGATGACTGTGGCTCCCGTTCCCGTGCTTTTTATGCCGGCGGCGAACGTTCGAGTCCCACCGACTGTTTCGCTTCATGTTTTTTTTTCTCACAATTAATGTAGGACATATAATAAATACTTTGTTATATTATTTTTAATGTATTCCTTTTTTTGTGTGAAATTAAGCAAATTTTAGGTTGTTTGAATGTGAAACATTCATCAAACATATGTCTGTTTTTTTGCCATTTGCTGAATGTGCAATTATATCAATAATCGGTTATTAATCGAATGAATTTATTATTTTACGGAAAAATCGCTAGTAATTGACTGCCTCAGGTTTATAGTTCATTTGCTTACCGCTATGCGGTGCACTATTCAATTTATATACTCGAAATCCTTTTATACGAGATCAAGTTTCTGTCATGGTGTATATAAAGTCTGCAAAAGCCGATTAATAACATTATAATAAATATTTTTGTCAGTTTAATTTTTGACACTATCTCCACAGGAAAACTCAGATATTGATTTTTGAAAAATCGGACAAATAAATGTCCGATCTGATATAAAGTATTCAAATAAGTGAAAGTGGTTCACTGTGGCTTACTGTCTACTTAAGATATAAAATAGATATTAGATTTCATAACCAGATTACATGCTCTTGCTATAGTACGAAAAATTCAAGAAAGACGAATATTTGAGGCACAGAGCTACATGTTGAAAGCTTATTATATCCATATTGTAGATTCGTTATTGTATATATTAAATTATTGTATATAATTATCTGATGGATTAAGTTCGGCTCAAACTATGTATTGAAGATTAAAAATTCAAATTTGATTAATTAGGACAAAAAAGTTAAAATTTCTTTGATTTCCTGATTGATCAAAATTCAATTTTTAATTTCAATCTTTAATGGTCTGATACAAGAAGTCTTATAAACATTTATAAAATATTTAGAAGACATGTCTAAAAGTGGTCATAACGAGAAGCCTTCACTTACGCACAGTACAATTGGACACGTTGCAATTGCTCACTGTGTTAATAGACACATAAAGTTACGTATCGTTTGATTGGACACATTTCACTTGCGCACAGTTCGTTTGGACACATTTCATTTGCGCACTGTTCAATTGAACACCATTGCTTTTGGACACAACACATATTTTTGTATTATTTTTGTAATTTAAAATACATACACACACATGTATATATATATAATGTTGAAATTTATTGACATTTATTATTAATTTTATTTGGTTAATAAACGTTTCTTACAGTTCGTTTACAAACAGTTCTTTTGCGCACATTTCTTTTACGCACATTTCTTTTGTGCATATATCTTTTGCGCACATATATTTTGCGCACATTTCTTTTGCGCACATACCTTTTGCGCACATATACTTTGCCTACATATCTTTTGCGCACATTTCTTTTGCGCACATATATTTTGCGCACATTTCTTAAGCACGCACACATACACACACACACACATACATACAAGTGGTTGTGCAAGAGGGGCCTTCGGCCCCTCCTTCGGTTGCACCCACACAACCGGTAGGCTGGGTGGACCTCGCTTCACAACTTACAAAGTACATGCTACAGTGTCCGATTGGACTCGAAATGTGTGCAAAAGAACTGTGCGCAATACGTCTGTTATTTTATTTAATAACTGCTGCCGATTGACTAGCTTATCCGTATAGGCTAGAGATTTCATTTTGTGCCCCCACAAAAAAATAATCTAGAGGAGATAGATCAGAAGATCTTGCAGGCTAATTTATTGGACTTCCCCGGCCAATCCAATGCTCAGGAAATTGTTTATTTAGATATCTCGTACCAATTCCTAAGGTGAAGTGGTGCTCTTGTTAAAACCACATTTGTGAACAATAGTTATCAAATACAGAACAACAATTAAAGTCGAAAAGTTCTGAATAATTTTCTTATCTGAGTTTTCTTCCTGTTGTTGTATGATGTTAAAATTAGCTAATCAGTGTCTGTCCATACAGTAGAATACATCTCACTCCCGTCGTATCTTCTTTGTTTTTCATTGTAAACAGGCGCTGATTAACATACTTTAACATTATATAACAAAGAAAGTTCAAATCAAAAAATAGTTCAGGACTTTTCGACTTGGATTGTGGTTCTGTATCTGATAATATTGTCCATATGCATTTGTTTAGATACACCCTGTATATATAAAGATGATCAAAAATAGATATAGTGTCCTTAATAGGTCGTATTCCTGAATGAATTCTAAGATGATTTTTCCTTTATGAAAATTTTGTCTGAAGCTTAGTTTTTGAATTATAAAAGGAAATAGTGCGCGAATTACGAGACAAGTACAAAAGATAGACAGGGGCGGCGCAACCCACCGTCCGATGCAGGCACTTGCACGAGGTGCTTGTTATAACTGGTTGAGCGCTATAGCGTACTCGTTCTGTAATTCACTTACTTTTCTTTTATAATTTAAAAACTAAACTTCAGGCGACATTTTCGAAGATAAAGAATGAATGGAGAATTTAAGAACAAATGGTTGTTATAAATCACTCCGCTACAGCATGTGATCAGCTGTTTGCTGACACACATTTGCAGTTCGCGATCGGGAGCGTTAGTACTGACGCAACCTGCTTGTGTTGTCGCGCGATCTCCGCGTCAAGTAACGTATGTTATGTATTTAACGCAATTCTTTAAATGATTAAGGGCCAATTTCACCTTCGGTTAAGTTAACCGACGGTTAAAATCAGCAGGATAGCAACAAAAAATAGAGGTGAATGAAAACCAAGCATTCTTATCATTTCAGTTGCCACCCTGCCGTCGGTTAATCTAACCGAAAGTGGTGAAATTCGCCCTAAGTTAATAATCGGTAGTGATCTATTGTGAATATTCGGTAATCGATTGTGATAATTAATCGTTAATATTTGTCTAATTCATCAATTAATTGTGTGATTGTAAAAGTATAAAAATGTTTATACAACATCAATACAAGTGTTGATAAAAAACATTTCATGCTATTCACGGCTGTGCAGCAATTATTTGTATAAATTTTATTTATGAAGAATCAAATCTCTACAAAGTAAGAATAAGTGCGTGAGTAAGCGAGTAAAAGAATGAGCGAGCGAGTGAGAGAGAGAGAGAGAGAGAGAGAGAGAGAGAGAGAGAGAGGAGAGAGAGAGAGAGAGTGAGAGAGAGAGAGAAAGAGAGTAAGAGAGAGAGGGAGAGAGTGAGAGAGAGAAAGAGAGTGAGAGAGTTCGTGTGTGTGTATGAGAACGTGTATGTATGTGTATGTAATATGCGTACACGTTCTCATACTCTCATAAACATTCTCTCTCTCTCTCTCTCTCTCTCTCTCTCTCTCTCTCTCTCTCTCTCTCTCTCTCTCTGTCTGTCTTTCTCTCGCTCATTCGCTCGCTCACTCATTTTCTTATTACTTTGTAGAGATTTGAGTTTTCATAAATAAAATGTTTACACAAATAATTGAACGGATAGGTGAATAGCAGGAGAAATGTTTTTTATCGACACTTGTATCGATGTTGTATCAATATTTTTACACTTTTACACTCACTTAATCAATGCATTAGACAATTAGTAACGATTATAATTATAATAATTATAATCGATTATTTACTTAATCTCTTAAAAGAATGCATTAAATGCACAACGTACGTTATTTGACGTGAAGATCGCAAAACAGGTAATGACAACAAACAGGTAATGTCGATATTAACGCTGCCGATCGCAAACTGCGAATGTGTGCCAGCAAACAGCTGATCGAACGTTGTAGCAGAGTAATTTAGAACAACATTTCGTTCTTAACAGATCGTATTTCTGAATGATTTATAAGACGATTTTTTTTTAATAAAAATTTTGTCTAAGATTTAGTTTTTAAATTATAAAAGAAAATAGTGAGTGAATTATGAAACGAATACACTATAGCACTCGATCATAGCGAGCGCCTTGCGTAAGCGCCTGCATCGGATAGTGAATTGCACCGGGAAAGGCTCACTTACGCACAATACAATTAAATACGTTGCAATTGCACACTGTGATATTAGACACATAGAGTTGCGCATTGTTCGATTGAACACATTTCACTTGCGCACAATTCGTTTGGACACATTTCATTTACGCACCTTTCAATTGGACACGTTGTTTTTGGACACAACATATATTTTTGTATAATTTAAAATACATACATGCGCATGTATGCATATATAATTTTGAAGTTTTTTGACATTTATTATTAACTTCATTTGATAAATAAACGTTTATTACAATTTGTTTACTTACAGATCTTTTGCGCACATTTCTTTTGCGCACATGTATTGGACACAACACAAAAATATGTGTTGTGTCCAAAAGCAACGGTGAGCAAATTAAATGTGTCCAAACGTACTGTGCGCAAGTGAAATGTGTCCAATCGAACAGTGCGCAACTTTGTGTCTATACAGTAATAATACAGTGTGCAATTGCAACGTGTCCAATTGTACTGTGCGCAATCGAAGGCTTCTCAGTTGCGTCGTCTCTGCCTACCTTCTGTATTCGGCTTTCTGATAAAAACTAATCTAATCCAAACCTATTCCAAATTTTAAATTAAGATTAGGTATAAGTTAAAATTTTTGCTAATTGAAGGGGATAGTCTCTTTGTCGTCTACGAATCTGCTAAGATTATTTTTTTAAATATCCAAAAATTATGTGCAAAATAAAACCTTTTTGTTTAATTTTTTAAACAAAAGTAACAATAACTAAAATTTTTTAATTGTTACTCAGTGTCGTAATGACTTTGACAACATATGTCAAAGTTATAATAATTCAACCTAGTTGTCCTATTCTAAACAATTATCATGTATAAAGAAATATGATAGTGCATGCACAAACCATGTCAGTAAATGGCGATCTGTTTATTTTTTTTTATTTAAAGGTTAATCTTATAGAATTTCTTTGATAGTATATTTTATCTATAATTTACATTATGTTATATGAAAAACATATTGTTACGTCCACCTTCTGTTTGTCCGTCTCTGCGTATTGCCTGTGGTGGTGTGCTGTGCCGTCTTCAGGAAAAGATTCCCTAACGCGTCCCCCTAAGAGAGATGTTTATAACAACAGCTGACATTTGGATGTTTTGAGCCGCCAGCTTAATCTCATGGAGGATTTGATTCCGTACGGACGTTTCCGCGATTCATTCCGCTTTCCTTTGTAAACGAGTTTATCTGTTCCGTATTCTGTATTTTGTGTTCTGTGTTATATTAAAGTTCCGGAGCATGTGTGTGGATTGTGACGTGCGCGATTCGATTAATGTCGAAGTCGACGCGCGGACGCAACAGTATCTTATGTTATATTTCAATCAAAAAAAAAATCATAAAATAAAGTAATAAATAATTTTATGATACACGAAGTTGATGTAAAATAGTCTTTAAGTTCATTTCTAAAAAAATTTCATAATTTTTAAAAAATGATAGTGTGTATTTTTAAAAACATTCTCGCACAAATTAATATAAAATACATAATGAAATTTATACAACTTTAAATTATTCTATATTTTAAATTATTCTATAGAATTTATAAAATTGTCAATTGAGGAACTGACAGATAAAAGCCAAAGTATGGATATCGCAAACTTATTATTGTTAAATTTTTAACTAATGTGCATTAAAAATGTACGTTTTAAATCATTTTTGGTCTATCTTTAGTATGAATGTAAACATAAAGATTAGATTGGAATTTTAAGACATATTTGACATACACAATATTTACAGTTGCATCAATCAAATTTCATATTCGCACTTTGGCTCTTATTTGTCAATTTCTTATTCCCTGCTACTTCTGCTCTTCGAGCCTATCGTTGCTATTATGCTACTATTATAAAATTATATTAAATTTTTATATTTTTTATCATTTTATATTTTATATTTGCTTAAGATCAACAAAATCAATTTTCTTCAAGGGAATGTTTCACCTTTTTAAAATGCAGAAAAAAAATAAATAAAAAATACATCTTTTATTTAACTTTCTAAAATAAATATGTATATAAGAACCCATTTTAATGAACCTAACATTAATTTTGACATATTTTCAAATTGAGTAACATCCAAAAAATTTTAGCTTGTTGTTTATTAAAAAGTTAAAAATTAAATTGTACCTTAAGAATGATAAAAATATTAAATGCGATAATCTAAACTTTTCTGAGCATGAATTTTATATTAGTTGTATATTTAAGTATTTAAATGAATGCATGAGCTGGAGAAGAGTGGAGTTTCCCGACTTTCCCTTGCATCACTTCCATCAAATAAAACTAACTTAAGGTAAATCTAATTTCTGTAAAAAACAAAACATAAATTAACTTGAATTAGATTAGTTAACTGAGTTATTCATGATTGAATAGTTGTGCGAAATAGTTACTAACAGTAATACTACTACTGATACGTACTAATTTAGAGTATTTATAAAATTAACAAAAAAAATCAAAAACTAGAAATTTATTTGAAATTATATAATAATAAATCTTGTTTCGTATTACGAACATCGGATGGTATGGTGTGGATCTTACTCTTCGCATGGAAAATTAAAAATCTATGTAAAACCGTGCTATAAACATTAAAAACAAAAAATAGTGTAAGGCCTTACTTTGCGTGAAAGATTGGAAACTCATGTCAAACTGTATAATAATTCTACAAGAAATTCACAGACGGAGGGAAGGTCCCTTCTCTTATGCTCCCATCTAAAATAAAATTGACTTAACTCAAACCTATTTCTAATTAAATATTTAGATTATCTATAAGATAAGTAGCGTTAGAATTGAGTTAATTTTTTTAGGTGGGAGCGCAGAGGAAATAATTTCACTTCTCCCCTATTCACAAGTGGCATCATAATAATCTTTTAAAAAAGGTAAAAAGGCGCCACATGTAAAAGTATACATGTCAGTTGTGAAAAACTATTATATATACTTAAATACTTCTATTACAAAATCCTACTACAAAATCCTACAAAAATAATGTTCAAAAAATTGTGCCAATTGAAAATAAAAAATCATACAAATATTCTCACTGAAAACAATTGTACAAAATAACTGTTTTAATTTTTTATAAAAATAATGATATTAAAGAGTTGTAGAAACTAAATAAAAATTTATGCTATATATTGTTATGTTCCTGGTGTTTGTGATCTTATCGAGTCGGCAAAGAAATTGAAAAAGGAAGATTGTTGTTGATTATGGTGTTGTTTACATTTGTGTAAAGTAGTGACCATCTTGAGTCGGAATTTTGCTATCGTGCGGAGCGAACGCTTTCCACCGATTATAAACATTGTTGTTATTTCTGTTAATGTGTTTGTGCTTGTTTGTCTCACTTTAATTATTAAAGTTGTTATTCTTTTTTAACCGAGAGTTTTATTATTTTTTTCCCGGCGCGAGTGCAATATCGTGTTACATGATTTGATTTATTTCGAAGTTATCGCGCGGACGTAACAATATATCCCATTTAACCCTCCAAAAACATTTTTATTTCTAATTGTGAAACAAAATGTTTCAGATAAAAATTATTTGGTTTGACGTGTGTCATCTGGTGATTAATTTCCATTTGACTTTGAAATAAAATTCAGAGAGTTATTTCAAAATCCTCTATTTTTTTTATTGCGTATTATTATAGCCCTTCATATTTTCAAAAAATTATAAAGTATTTTTTATTAAGTATTTTTTGAGTTGTTTTATATACTAATCAGATACATTTTGATATATTTTGATATAAAATATAAAATATTTCAAAAAATATTTAATTTGAGATAATTTTACTGAAATACTATTATGCACAAAATAATATGATGCATGAATTAATGTATTAAAAAATTGTATAAAAAAAAGTTGTAAAAACTTACATATTTTTTCTTCAAAATAATAATTTTTATTATATTAATTGATTTGTCTCATTATTCTGTACATAAATGTATGACAGTAAAATTATTGAAAACTAAATATTTTATGAAATATTTTATATTTTATAAAATATGTCAGATTCAAATATGTCAGATTCAAAATATGTTAGATTAAGATATAAAATAATTTTAAAAATACTTAATTATAATGTTTTGGAAATATCTCAAAAAGAGCTAGAAAAATATGCAATAAAAGAGATTTTGAATAAAAAAAATAAAAACCTCTAAATAAAGGTGACGATCTTAAAATAACCCTCTGGACTTTAATCTAAGATCAAATCACTGTTCGGATCTCGACAAGATCATCCGATGGTTGAAATTCACTCAGAATTGTGTAAGAAGCGAGCGCAATGCGAATCCGAAAATTCACTGGAGGAACGGATGTGGATAAAAAAACTCAGTAAATATGCATATTAGGTTACACATCGATGACTGACTTTGACATATGTTGTCAAGGACATGATCTTGAGTAACTTTTTCTTATAACTTAATCAGCGGTCTCTTATAGCTTTTGAGATATTTAATGTTAAAGTTTTACAGTTTTAATGTATTTTCGGTAATTATTGACATATATTGTCAAGGTCATGACCCTGAGTAACACAAAAAAAATTTTAGCCATCCGTCACTCATCATTAAAAAGTTATTAATAAAAAAAAAAGTTTGAAATATACTAAAATACATGCATGGACAGAAAGCACGCGCGCGCGCGCACACACGCCACGCTCACATACATATACACGGAGGAGTGCAAAAGGGGCCTTCGGCCGTCTACGCCCATCTCGCCGGTAGACAAAGTGGATCTTGCTTTACAATGTAGCATTACTTTGTAAGTTGTAAAGCGAGGTCCGCTCTGCCTACCGGGGTGTGGGATGGGGGGAAGATTCCCCCTTGCGCTCTCTCTTGCATGCGTGCGTACATGCGTGATGCGTGCGTACATGCGTGCGAGCGCGGGCGCGCACGCATTTTTTGTCCATGCATATACTTTGATGTTTCAAAATTTTTTTGTTAATAACTTTTTAATAAGCAATGGGCTTCACTATCAAAAAGTTAGACACAGAGGTTTGTGCTGAAACTCGCTTTGCGTGAAAAGTAAAAAACCCAAAGAACTTCGCATCTGGAAATGTAAACAAACATTTTTTCTACGTTTGATCTATGCAAATACAATGTAAACAATTCTTATTTTATAATAAAAAATTCATTAAAACTTTGAAATCGCATCTCTTGGAATAAGGATCTAAGACTATAAGAGACCGTCGATTAATTTATAAGGAAAAGTTACTCAAGCTCATGTCTTTGACAACGTCAAGGTCAAAGTCATTGGTAAAGTGTAACCTAATATGCATATTTACCGAAAACTTACGAGACTAAATGTTAATGAAACATTTATTTTAATATCTTCAAAGCTAGCGATGAAACGTATTCTTATGATTTTTGGAAATTTTCTAATATGTCTAATTTTCTAATATGTCTTAAATTTTTGCCTTTTCCACGTATCGGATCTTGAAGGGCCTCTTGCTAGAAATCTTCGCGACTTAGGAAATCTTGACCACAGACGCCGGATATATAGAGCGCGAGGCAAAGAACATTCGCGATACGATTAATAATCGTAGATTCTCGGACTTCACACCTTCCATTTTTGCACTAAGTAGATAACAAATAACTTATCACAATGAAAAAACGAGTAATTTATCACAATGAAAATTTGAAGAGCGATTGCAAGTGAGAATGTTCATTGAGAATTTAAAACGATAACGATTAGAGTCATACGACATCACCTAATATAACAAGAACATAAAAAACTGGCGAGTTTCGATCAGCTTGAATCGTCATTGAAAACAGACTAAATCGAACGACCGTTAAGATTCACGATCTATCAATTAATAATAGAAGTTTTTTGATACAGAATGTTCGAGAGTTTAGTTTTTCACAGTTTTTCATGTCGAAAGACGGCGCGCGCTCGAATACGCATCGATTGGCTGAATGCGACATTGTTTTATACTTGCTCTTGTTTTGATTTAACGGCTACTTTGCAATTGATCGAATCTTGAACTATCATCATCTAATGATTCTCTTGAAACAACTTTTGTCTAAAGCATTTTATACAATGAGAAGTAAAAATTGTTTGAAGCATTTTATACAATCAGAAGTAAAAAAGTTTTTTGTTTTGGAAAGGAGGGAGAGTAAATTAAAATTGACATTCTATATAATTCAAATTCAGGCTATCAATTAAGTATATCGAAAATTCAATCGGTTCAACCGTTATTTAGGTCTGATAACACAAGTCTATAGAATTTTATATTTTTTTTTGCGGTCTGGAAAAATCAAGTAGTTTTTTATAGTTCCTTTTTGCGCTAAATATAAATCTCCAAAGTAAAATAATTTATCAGATTTTTGAGAAACATGTTAAACCCAACGAAAAACGTGTTTTTTACTGTTTTTGAAAATTGCTATGTGTAAGAGACTTCAAGCAAGGCCCAAATAAAAGCTTGAACAATATATTTTAATATAAAAATATTGAATCTTTTACCACAGATATCATTAAACCTCAGGCACGCTTTGTTTTAGGAGTTTTTAAATGTAGTCGCACTTACACATACACGTTTTCAACGATAGCAAAAAATATTTTTGGGGCGTTCCAACTCTATTTAAAAACCTGACAGGCTATTTTGCCTTGTAAATTTAGATTCAACGCACAAAAAACTAAATTACTCGATTTTTGCAGACCGCACAAAAAATATAAACGAATGAACAAATGTGAGACACAGTGCGACTACATTTACCCTAAAAATAAAACACATCTGAGGTTCGATGGTATCTGCAATAAAAAAATCGATATTTTTATATTAAAGTACATTGTTCAAGTTTTAATTTAAGCCCATTTTTGCCAAAAACTTGCACATGGCTTCCTCACAATTTTATTTTCTTTTTTATATAATATCAGTAATCGTAATTACAAAATGATCAGAATGATATGGTATCCGAGACTCTAGAATAGTTTTCTAATAAGGTGCAATCTGTCATTTTAAAAAAAGTATTTATTCTCTTTTATGTTTTGAAAAAAACCAAAATTTTATAAAAAAGGAACTCTTATCGATTCTAGCCAAATCAATACCAACCATGCTTTAATGATACTTTATTAATGTAAAAATATTTAGCCCAAAATATATCGATATCCCAAAATTTAATGAAGTTAGAGCAATTACATCTTTTTTTTTGGGAAAAAGTTAAAAATTTATAAAAAATGAATTCTTTCATCAATTTTCATTAAAATCAATATCAACCATTTTTTAATGATAATTTAATGTAAAAATATTTAAAAGCCTAATATCTCAAAATTTGTGGAAGTTTTAGCATGCACATACATTTATTGAAAAATTTAAAGCTTCATAAAAAATAAACCCTTTTACCAATTTTCATCAAATTCAATATCAACTATCATTTAATGATATTCTATTCATATAAAAAAATTTAGATAAATATTTCAAAATTTGCGGAAGTTAGAATAACACTTTTTTTGAAGAATTTAAAATTTTATAAAAAATAAATTCCTTTATCGATTCAAATACAATATTAATCAACCTTGAATAAAGATACTTTATTCATATAAAAAATTTTAGCTCATATCTTAAAATTTACGGCAGATAATCAAACCACCAAACGTCTTTTGGTGCACATACAAACATACATACACACATAATCGACATTTTGTAAAAATATGTTTTTTTAACGTTTTAGAACATTCTAAACACATTGGCATCAAAATTAAACAAGAAAATTTTTACACAAAAACAAAGTTTCCTCTATGAGGAAGCAAAAATGATAAAAAATATGTATTTTGGAGGCTTCAAACCCATTTTTCACGAAAACTTGACGTAGTAGGCCATTTTGACTTGTGATTTTGGACTCAGTGTACAAAAAATTATAAGAAAACTACTCATTTTTTTTTAGACCGCAAAATCTAAAACTAGCACAGGTCTGCAAACTATGTAATCTAAGGTACTCTCAACTATCCAACTTGCATATAAATACTTGAGATGCTTTGTTATCTGCCCGTGACTTGGCGCAAGACACTACCGTGTCTCTTGATAGTTCCAAATGGATTTTCAGATTTACACGCAGAATGAGATCCATCCCGCATACATTATTAAATGCTATTTGATGACTTTTCCTAAAGACAAAGATTTCCATTTACAAAATTTCTTTTGCTTATAACTTTTTAATAAACATTGAGCGACGATAGATACCCTGCAAATGTTACTCAGAGATATAACCTTGATAAAATATTTCGATCTCAAAGATATTGAGAAGGAGTCTAAACATCTACATTTAAATCTTTAATAAGAAATAATTCTGGGGAAGGTAAGAATTTCTCGAAGCGCAGGAACGCTGGAACTCCTTCCCGCATTTATTCAAATATTTAAATAACAAATAAAATTCATGTTCAGAGAAATTCAAATTATCTCATTTAATATTATTCTTATTACAATTTAATTGTTAATAATTTTCTAATAAATAACGAGTTAAAACCTTTTAGATGATACTCAAAGTCAGACTTTGACAATATATGTTAAAGCTAAGAAAATTTGGAATAAATTCTCTAATATTTATAACTTTTACTTTACATATTCACATATAACATTTCATATATTCACATATAACACATATTTATTAAAATACGGGTTTTATTTTTATTAAAATTAGAGTTTATTTCTATGTTTATTTTACTTTCTATGCTCATAATATATTTCGTTCAAAAATAATTTTGAAAACAAAAAAAATGATTTTTTTATTACGGATGAATTTTCTAATTATTAATTATAAGCTTCAAGAATAGATGTTAAAAAAATAATTAATTAGATAATTAATTAATTTCACTCATTTCATTCAATTTCACAATTTCACAAATTAATAAAATTAATTTGAGTAAATATTCACCATCTTCAAAAATCAATGACCTTGACCATTGACATTGTCAACTGTTCAACAAGAGAACGTTGTTTACAATTTTTCACGCAAAGCAAGGTTAAACTCAAACCTTTATGTCTAATTTTCCTGATAGTGGAGTCCCCCCATAGGGAAAATGGCGGAACGCACAGTTTTCACGCATATACTTTTTAATGCAAAGTGAGGTTTCAAATGGGTTTACAAGTTTTTAATGATAAGCGAGATTTAATCCAAACCAATATGTCTAATTTTAATGGTAGTGGAGCCCCTCTGTAAGGGGGAGTGGAACACACGCATACTTTTTAATGCGAAGCAAGATTTTATAATGAATCGCAACTATCTGTGCGGAGTGAGGTTCATCCTATATCGCCTTATGCTTCGGAAACGTAATTATATGATTTCACATGGTTTTGCAATTCTCTGCGCGAAGTCCATCTTATATCAACCTATGCTTTGAACGCTTCGTAAACCTTGTTTCGCATCGCGAAATGAATGAATCTAGTAGAGATTTAGATAAAATTTAAGATTAAGGGCAACCTGACCTATTTCAACGACCTTGATATACATGGTATCCGGTGTCAATCGCATCACCCGTCGTGTGCAGGCAGAATAGGCAAAACTGAGGAAAAAGTCCTATATCATTTTTTTCTATAACGCTTAATAAAAAGTTATTAATAAGTGAAGTCCGACCTATCATCTTTAGCTGAAAACATGTTCGGTATACGCCTGGTAGTGTGCGTGAGCGTTCAGATATTGACAGCTCATCGACATGCGTCGACGGAAGATCAGCGATGACGGGCCAAACTTCACTCAATAATAACTCTTTTACTTACGCGCGCGCGCACACACAAACACACACACATACCCACACAACCATAAACCCACACACACACATTCACACTTACACACACTTACACTCATACTCACTCGCACGCACGCACGCACGCACGCACGCATTGAAGATGCAAAGAGAGCCTTCAGCACCCATCCCGCTGGTAAGTAGGGTGGACTCACTTTACAACTTATAAAGTACATGCTACATTGTGCGCATGCGCGCTTTCTGTCTGCGCATGTATAGAATATGTACAGAACTTAATCTTAAGTTTTACTGAGATTTATATTATAAAACATACATGTTGTCTGAAAATTGCATATAATTCATGAAAATTCTTTTGTTAATAACTTTTTAATAAACTATGAGCGATAGCTAAAACCTTTTAAATGTTGTTTAAGATCACAACATATGTCAAGGTCATTGACTTTTGAAGATGGTGACATTATGTGAATATTTACTTTAATTTGTTGTATGTTTTTTCGTTAATTAATAATTTTATTAGCAAATGCAAAACTTTTTTTAAAAATAAGTTTATATGTCAATGATTATGGCATAATTTTTTATATTTAAATTTTTAATAATGTTACTTATTTTTTTTTATAGCATACCTTTAACAAAGGCATCGTTATTCGATCGGCGAGGATAGTCAATAAATGTTCGATGGTATCAATTTTACGAGTGATTATTTGCAAACCAAGGATAGTTGTAGCACATTTAAGAAATCGCGTCTGAATGTTTGTTGGCACATCCTGGACGTAACGACGTTGAGAGACTAACCGTACGATGTTATTGTAATATAAAGCGACAATAATATGCACATTTTTTTTCAGGTCTGCTTCGACGAATTCCAAAAATCTACAAAATGTTTAAATTTAACTTAATTTTAAACTTTAATCCTTTAATTTAATTGTGAGGAAAATCTCATATAATATATACTATTGTAAGAAAAATGCACAAAAGGAGATAAGATTATAGATAATACAAACTATATATAATAATATTTATAATAACAATATTTACTCTATATATATAATATTTGTGATAACAAATAATCCTTCTAAAAAAACCTTACAAAGGTAAAAAAAATATGCCAAGTATATAAAAAATCCTAACTTGTACTCAAAAAATTACTAACAAAAATCTTAACATTTTTCTCTAAAAAATAACTTTTAAAAAAATTTTCCCTTGAAAAATAATTTTCACGTAAAAAATAAAAAATCAAAAATCAAAACTAAATATGAAATCAATAGTTAACTAGCCAAGTACATAAAAATAGTTCAGTTTGTAAAGAGTTGTAATTTAAAATAGTATTTGTCATAAAATTAATCTTGCATTTATAGAAATATTATAGATTTTCACGAAAAAATTAGAATGCATTTTACTTCTATCAAGAAATTACATTATTATTCTTCTTCCTTTCAAATAAATATTTTGTATAATATACAAAGTAGCACTATTATGTTGAAGATTTTATTACAAATAAGTAAATCATAAAAAACTATTTAATCTTTACTGCAATAATTGATCATTATATTTATTACTAATTTTAAATTTAAAAATGCACTGTGCCAAATTGATCGACTTGTAAAATTAATCATAAGCTTTACCAGATAAGTCCGAAAAGGATGAAGATTAAAGCGATATAACACATCACTCAATAAGTCTCCGATCTAACTAAGAAAAACAAATTTTTTTTTAGAAATCATGTTGGTCTGTCAACAATGTTGCCATAATGTGTCAGACCGGGGACTTATTGAGTGACATGTTACAAATACTTGACGTGCCCATATGTCATATTAATGTATTGATAATGATATAATAATACATATATTGATATATTAATTTAATATATTGATAATAATAATCTTGCAAATTTGTATTTCACATCGGGCTCTCCAAGTATTTGTATGTCGCTTTAATCTTCATTCTTTTCGTTCATCAAGCCAATAATCGTACGTGAGCGCTGCAAACGCGCCTTGAGGGACAAAATCGTTTTGCATGTGTGCGTGCGAGCGTATGTACGTGAGATCTGAATTTGATGGAAAACAAAAAATGTCACAATTCTCATATACGATCATCATTTCTGGAGATTGAGTGCACCAATCTTATTCGAACTTGTTGCAATCGAAAGCTTCTATCCACATTTTATCATAAAAGTGCCGTTAGATTTTTTATTAAGGGCTTTAATTCTTAAATATTTTAATCGAAATTTTACAAGACTTAAAATTCCGGATAAGCTACTTGGTAGCGCCTCTTGTAGATAAGCAAACTGTTTCACAAGCTAGAAAGTATTTTTCTTATGTACTTAATGTGATATTATTTACTATATATATATATATATATATATATATATATAAACTATATATATATATATGTATAGAAATATACGTAGAAACTAATATTAAAAATAAAACAGTTAAATCGTTGTGTATTAAATATTGATAAATAATTTTGATAATTATTTACATTAACGGACACGGTTATCGGCCTCACCAATGACCTTGACCTTGACATATGTTGTTAAATACACGATCCTGAGTAACTTTTTCTTATAACTTAATAAGCTCGATGTCCAATCATGCGGTGTCCAATCGTGCCGTGTCCAATCGTGCAGTGTCCAATAAAACATATCCAATAATGCGTGTCCAATCTTTACGTGTCCAAAAGTATACGCCCGTGTGATATTCTCGGTAAATGACACCATTATCTTTCATACCATTTCTCTTCTATCATTTATTAACATATTAACATATTATTAACATATCAAATTTGATACTATTTTGATTGCTTATACTATTTCATGTTTAAAATCATCTCTTGTATATAAAATCGCACCTTCTGTATTTTTATTTTTTACATCACATCTAATTATACTATAACCTGGCACATTCATTTCATTATCTTCAAATTCAGTAGTCAATTTAGTCTCCAATAATGCTATAATTGCAAGATTCATTTTCTTCATCCTCTGATGCTATATCTTATTCTAATGCGCTATCAGACTTTTGCTTTTATATACAGGATGTCCCACCAAAAGTGGCCATTCCCTTTCATCTTTTAAACTAAAAGAGATAGATCATAATAAATACATATCGAATTTAATGGTTCAAACTGAATTCTATTGTTGATAGTGGACCACATAGTGGTTGCTTTTAAAAGTTATCTGTGTTAGCAAACGAAGAGATATGTATAATTTTTTTATAATAATATGAATTTTTTAATAGGAAAAAAGTTGTAGTGCTGTTTGAAGTGAATACAATGATATATGATATAATGTAAATATTTTACATATACAAGTTTTATTGAAATATCGCGGGCTATGTCTATTTTTTCATTTTCGGCTCTGTGGTATGATTAACTTCAAATTGAGTATTGTGATCAAATGACAACATGACAGCTGTCAATTTCTAATACACGAGTCAGAAGAAGCAACTTTATTGTGAGCATTAAACCATGCTCACAATAAAGTTCAATTTAAACCATTTAATTTGATATATATTTGTTATGGTGTCTCTCTTTTAGTTTAAAATATAAAAGGGGGTGGCCATTTTTGATGGGACACTTTGTATAATATTAGTTCTTCTTTCTGTAGCTGCTATTTAGTATTCTCCCAACCAATTCTCCTCTTTTCCTCCATCGCTCTCTTCCGTCAAACATGTTCCGTCAAACACAAATCAAATACAAATCAAACAATAACATACAAATTTAATGCATTAAATGCGTCATGCTCATCACTTATTATTAGATTATATGTTTGAATTTTAAACATACAATTTACATCTTTTTTTAGTTGCCGTGTATCTATTTGTTTTTTAATTTCTTGCATATTTGTGGCATGTTTTATTTTGTATACAATTTTTGTCAATTATGATATAATAATCCCAGAATTTTAAATATTTTTAACACATATGATTAAATAAAATGCATTTTTTTTATCCTACGGTTAGTTTTCTTTTATTCAACATTAATTCATGCAATTTATGGAGTTTCAATTATTGTACATATTTTTTTCCATTCTTTTTTTTCCGGATTGATTATTATCATTTCTCTTTACTATTCGCATATCAAATTCTTCATTTACCGCAATTTTATTCTTTTTCTTGATTGTATTTATTAAACATATATCATCATTTAATTAATTTTATTTTTTCAATATTGACAATTTTTATTTTAGATTTCCGCGGATATTTTTAACTTTTACATTTCTTCTCCAGTCTCGCAACCCAAGATCACTGCTCGCTTGCTTTTTTTTCTTAGCTTCATTATTTTCATAACTATGTTCTTGTATATATTCTTTCTTTTATCATTTTTTAGTAGTTTCATGCTCCTATTACATTTTAGATTTAATAATTATAATATTTATTTTTTCTTCTTTTTAGCTGCTTCACTATAGTATCACTATAGCTTTTTTACATTCCTTTTGATGGACTACATGCTCTTCTTCGCATCATTTTTGCTCAAATCTTCTAGCTCTTAGCATTTCCCGATCTTCCTGATCTATTTCTTTAATCGTCATCTTAACTTCCTTTTTATATGATATCTTGTCTTTCAATTCTTTTATTGCTCTGCTTTACTATAGTTTGTAAAAATTATAATAAAAATTATAATTTATTTTTACACCAATAATCAATGATCTACTCGTGCCTGATATTCTCTTTATATTTAATGTTGATCTTGCAGATTTTGCTAGTCCTAGCCTAATCTCAGCTACTTCCAATCGATGTTGATATCTTTTTCATATCTGCTTTTTTATATTTCTTTTGATTATAAATTTCTCAAATGAGCCATAATATATAATATCAATTCATAGTTTCTATAATAAACTTTATGTTTACTTACACATCTTGAATAATAAAAAAATTTAACACAAGTATTGCATCACTGGATTTTTATTGCTTTCTTACATACCGAGCATCGATATTCATTATATTTATCATTTATATCGATAATTATCGACCTAAATCGTTAATATCAGCGTATATAATCGTCAATAATAACAATCAGTTACTTTTGTTTCCACACATCAGCACTTTTTCGTCAACTTTTAATGTATACTTGTTGAGATCTTGATGTCCCACAAAAATTCGATGTACAAAAAATGTCATTTTACACTCATAAATCAGCATATTCTAGCTAGATATTTATGGTTAATCTCAATTTATGCAGTAATGACTTTTTTATCAGTTTTCTTGATTATTTAATCATTTGAAAGTTAACACTTTTGCAGAGCAATACGTCTACTATACAACAAGAGAAAAGAAACAGAAGGGAAAGAGATAGAAAAATAATTACGTTTTACTATCTTTAGTGTTTTGAAGTTTTTAATAATATTTTAATGAAGAAATGCGTCTTTTCTTTCCAAAATAAATAAATCAATAATTGAATAATATTAGAAAATACATGTTTTCGTGTCACATGTATCGCTTATAGCTAATAAAATAAGTAATTACAAATATCAAACAGTTTTCTTTGGATCAAGAAAGATCCAAATATTGTTCGATAGTTGTTTAGGCGAGGGTTAAATAGTGAAATAAAATATGAATTATATAACATATGTATACTAACTTATATAACAACTTATATAACATTATATAACAATTTATATAACATATGTATAATAACAGGATATAATAACAAGTTTATATAAATTACCAACAGAAAATTTTTTTATATTGGACAAAGATTTGTAACTACAATATCAACTAATACTGTTAATGTAATGCTGAAAACAGGAAGGTGGAAATGGGAGCAGATAAAATTAAATCAATATTCAAAAATATAAACTTTTTTTTAAATTATGAATGGCGTAGATGGTGCAGAGAGATTGATTGTAATACAACATAATATAATAACATAATAAAAACATAACGTACAATATATTACATAATGCTCAATAAAAAAGTACGTATTATTAATGGCTAAAAAAAAAAATGATAAAAAAAAAAAAAAATCAAATTGATAAAAAAAGGTATAGGACTAATTCATTCATTATAAGATGTCAAGTAAATGTTTTTAGTTTGCATTCTGATTAATACAATATTCAGTTTTTATGAATACAAGCAGTGATTAATACAACTACATGTAGTCATTATTAATCGCATCGCAACTCATTCAAATATGATCTCTAAATGATATTATATCGCAACCGACCAAGGAATAAGTCAAATTGTTTGAAATATAATGCTAAAATAATATTGAACAAGTAATTAAACATTTTTTATTAAAAATTTTAAAAAACAAATGTAATATGAGTTTTTAATAAGATTTGTATAATTTTTTTCTTCCGATTCGTTTCTACAAAATACTGTATGACAAAATACTGTTAAAACAGTGACGCAATTAGAAAAATCATATGTTATTACAAATAAGAAAATATTTTGTGTGTGTGATTTGCAAAATAAGATGCGTTTTAATCATTAGTAGTCAAATTTGTGAATTTTTAACAGTCTATTATTTCAAGAAAGTACATTGTTTATATAGTTAAGTGATTTGTATTTTTGTATTGGAATATAATTCTTGTTTCTCCAACGCATGAGCAAATCGTGTAATTAATCACTTTTTTTTGTAGGAACTTTTTAACTACATTATAGATACTTTTCATTTAGCTATTCCGACATTTTTGAAATGTATACTGCTCTATCCATCGCTATAGCCACATTTCTCTTGTAAAAGTAAAATCAGGATTTTCATGTATGAAATTTTTTATCAAAATCTAAAAATTAATGAACTGTTTATAATTATATATATACGTTTATAATTATATATATACGGTTTATATACGTTGATGTTAAAAAATTTATTAATGAGACTTTTATTTTTGACAGCTAATCGAATACCTGAAGCTTGTTAATATTGTGTGTATTCCATACTTTTTATTAATTCAATAATGTGGTTTTTTCTTTATAAGTAATAAGTAAATATTATCTCCCAGATGTAATAAGCTTTAAAATTTTTGTGGTATGCAAATAAACGATAAATTAATAAATTAATTTGAGCTGTTGATTTCATAGCTCAATTATGGATGTGCACGAAACTAATGTACACCTCGCTTTCAATGCTTGTCACTGTTTGAAACCTTATTCTCTGTGTTTGCAATCGCCATTGGCGGAACTTCCGCATTATGTATTAGTGCAGAATTTGTACTTTCTCATGACTAAGATATTTATTTAATTTTTTTTTTTGTTCAATTAAATTTTCATGTATTTTTTATAACCGTTTTCTGTAAAATTTATTTTTTATGTTTTCTCGCTTTTATCCTTAAGAATTGTATACTGCAATCCAAAATTGAATTGGGCTATAATAAACTATTATTATTTATCAAGAAATCTATCGCATCCTTCATCTTTGCAAAAAGCTCTTAATTGCTTGTTGTTTTTTATGTTTTATTTTAATAACAAATATTCTTTATAAAATCATTTTAAATATACATTATGAAATATTCACACAAAAAGATTTTTCAAAAAAAAACAAAATTAATGATAAATTAGTAAACAAGTGTTTATACGATCATTAATGATAAATAATCCAATTTTATCAAATAGCATAAACTGCAATATCAAAAATAATCTGTGAAAGGTAATTTAAAATATAATTTAAATAATAATTAAAAAATTATTTATTACAGAAATTTTATTGAATGCAGTTGAAGATGCAGGCAAAATTAATATTGAATATTTTTAAAAAATTGTTTTTGCATATGCTGTTCATCTTATAACAAAATTTTACGCTATCGGAAATTGAAATAGAAAAGTTATTTATAAAATTATAATGAAATAGCTATAAAAAAGCTTCTGTATATTTAGATATTTTGTTGAAAAAATTTAAAAGTAAGATTTAAATATATTATTATACATTATAAAAAACGATTTTATATCATTTAAATTAGAATACTAAACATTGTAACATTTATAAAAGTTAAATTGCTTGTTTTGTATCTAAATTAGTAACTATTATATTTTGTCATTTTATCATTTAGCAAAATTAAAAAATATCAATCTTTTACAACATCAAAAATTAAGTATAAAGCCCTTAAGATTATTATTATAATTAATATTAAGATAATTTTTATAATTTCTAGATATATATTCATAAATAATGTCATATAAAATAAATAATGTAAATAATGTTGTAAAAAAAAGAAAAATAAGCCTTTAAGACATATATATTAAAGATAATAATTTTATATTGTATAATATTTAAATAATAACTTATGTATC
>JBCAUJ010000046.1:1759909-1772069 GCA_038406275.1 Cataglyphis albicans
TTTGTGTTTTGTTTTAGGAAAAAGATATATGTATATATATATATATATATATATATATATATATATATATATATATATTTTACTGGATGTCTGATAATAATCGCCCCATCCGTAAAGTACAGATAGAGCGGATTAAACCAAAGAGCAAAGTCCATTTTTTTATATAACGCTTAATAAAAAAATTATTATTGAGTAAAATCTAATCAATCATCGCTAATCATTAGACTCACATCTGTGAGCCACGCGCTTGGTAGTGTGCGTGAGCATTCAACTGTCACAGTGTGGCTTTAATTAGCTTTATTTGCACATTACGGATCGGGCGATTATTATCAGACACCCTGTATAATAGTATAAAAAAATTGATATTACTTGTAATATCGAGAAAAAGTATAATTGTTATTACTTATAATATCGAGAAAAAGTATAATTGATATTACTTGTTAATATCGAGAAAATCGAGATTGCGATAAAGTTCCAGATTGCAAAATATTTTCGGCAGAAGAAGATGCGCCTTTTCAACAATGCTTCTGACAAGTCGATGCGACAAATAATATTGTTTGGCAAACAGACAGCGATTCTTACGAAACTTAGCAACAAATTCGGTGCGGCCGGGATATTTGTATGGCAAAATGGGGAATAAATTCTGATTGCAAGTCTCTTCGCATTCAATAACTATTATTCGACATATCTCCATGTTGCGAATCGTTTTATAGTATCGTTCCTTTGCCTCTCGCATTTGTTCTTCATAAATATCTTTGTATTTACCATATATTTGCAATCGACTTGTCAATTCACGAATGTTTTTTTCCCATTCCTGTCATGTATTAAATGAATTTAATACTACTTGCCAAAATTCCGTTTTTAAAACAGTTTTAAATTTTAACAAATAATCATATCATATAGTTTTTTTTATAAGAATAATTATTTATTAAAAATATAATAATATTATAATATTTTCTAAGGAGAAAAAAAATATAAAAGATAAATAAAAAGATGATTAAATATCACAAGGTTTTATTTTTATAGTTTAAATAATTCTATATATAACAAAATAAAAGAAATATTTTTTAGAAAAATTTTACATAATGAGATATTAGTAATAAATAATTTTTTTAAAACAAAAGGATACGCATTTATTATATTATGCATATTTTCTTCTGTAGAATAATGTAGATAATCAGTAAAGAGTTTTTATATTTTTCTCTTAAAAAGAAATTTTAATTTTAATTATTTAAAAAATTTTTTCAAAAACTGTTTTTTTTTATTATTCAATATTATCATTATTTTTATTATTATTTAATTCAGTAAAAATGATATATTTGTATTTTGTGTGATTATTATTGTTAAAATATATGTACTTATATTCTCTATCTTTTGATGTTCTGCAAAGAATTAAAGATTAAAAAAAATATTTTACATAATACTTCCTATAAAAAAGAATTTAAAAAATATCATACATAATATTTTTTTCACTTTAAATAATTTTACATATAAAAACTCACATCCCTATAATATAAAACGTCATTTTTTCTTAAGAAAAATATAATAGAAGTTCTTTACTTATTAACAATCTTAATTTTAATGTAGTACTAATGTATGTAAACTAATGTAAAAACTGCGTATGTAAAACCATTAAAGAAAAAAGAATATAATAGTTTAATTAGAATTTATATAATATAATATTTATATTTATATAATATTTATATTTATATAATATTTATATTTATATAATATTTATATTTATATAACATTTATAATTATATAATATTTATATAATATTTATATAATATTTATATAATATTTATATAATATTTATATAATATTTATATAATATAATTTTTAATATTTAATAGTCTTTCAAAAATTTTTCTATAATTTTTCTATAAAACTGCCATAAATATCGAAAATCGATAATAATAAATTTTAAAATGTAACTTTACCGGAAGCAAACCGGTAATAGGCACTTTTTCGGCGGCGTTTCTCATTTTATTAAAATAAAAATTCTGCGATCCTGATAATTTGCACTCAGTCAAATGAATATCAAACCTCTCATAATGGTGTATTTTAGCTTTTGTTGACGCCATTTCCAAAGCATCTTGTATCTCCATAACAAGTAACTTGAAAGTCATTGAGAGAATAAAATATATATTAATATAAATATAAAAAAATATAACATGTAAAAAATGTGTATGTATCTTATTTTATAATAATTAATATAATTTTTGAAACGTATAATATATTCATATAAAATATATATGTAAAAAGTATATATAAGCATTTAAATGATCAATTTACCTTATTAAGTATAAAACCATGTAATGGTGAGCATTTCGCATCTTCCGAAACGATCTTCGTAATATCTGATATGGAAGACCATCTCTTTATCATATTAGTTTAGAATAAAATATTATCGTATTTGGATAATAGAAAATGTTTTGGGTTATATTGATAAAATCAATACTAACTTGTACTAACTTCTATTATTTCTCGTTAGTCAGTTTATCATAACTAATTTCATGTACATGATTATTAAATAATAGCTGCGTTGCGTAATTCACTGTTAATATTGAAAATCTACAGTTTACGTCACATATATATACTATAGATTTTCAGTACTAACAGTAAATTAAGGAACGCAGCCAATGTTTACAAAGTACTACAAAATCTCAAAATGCTTATTTTGTTACAGATTCTTTGGCTTATTCCGAATTAATGTTCAATGAAATGCTTGAGCACTAATCCATAACCTATTCAAGTTATAAATAATTAAATAAAAATTTTTTAAAATAAAATAAAATAACTATAATTAAAAAAATCAAATAAAAGCGAACAAAATTCAAATGTTTATTATAAGCATAAGTTAATTATTGGATGTTTATTGAACATTCAGTAACGACTGCTCAATAAACAGTTGCTGTGATTGGTGTATATTTTTACAATCTAAAATGTAAAGCAATGAGTATGTTCAGGAGGCACATCTGTTGAGCATCGTCTTAACACTCGATGTTAATTTGTTAGTTCTAGAAGTGCCAATCATATTTGATTCAACAGTTGTGTAACAATTATGTCTTCTGAACGCACCCAATCATGAATAGTTGCTCACTGAACACTCAATGATTGTGTACTGAATGCATCCATTATATTATAAATTCATTTATCAAAAGATGTGATAATATGTGTTTAGCGCCAAATATGTATAATATTAATAAATATTGTTATATTTAAAAAGATTATTGTACAAAATATTAATAAAAAGTTATATTTAAAAAACTATTGTACAAAATATTATTGAATATTCTATAAAAATTAATGATATTAAAAAATGCGTCAACTGAGAATAAAAATTTATGTTATAAAATTTATTTCTTTTATCTCATCATTTTTGCTAAAAAAATATAACATTTAATAAATCATAATTTTAAAAAAATGTTATATCTTGTGCCTATAGCCACTGAGAAAGAGATGTTTTGGGATCTATTTTTTGGGGATTTTGGGATTCACCCAAAGAGGATCCATATATTAAATAAAGACACTTTCTTTATTACACACACATATACACACGCACACGCATACATACAGAGTGTCTCATTTTAAAAAACGCACCTCGATAATTCTTCAACGAAGTATTTTCAGCAAAAATGTTTCAGACAAAAGTTGTATAGTTTTGAGGAGGACATAAAATGTTATCATTAATTTGACCTTGAAGCTGCTTGAAGCTCATGTGAAGGTCACTTTCAATTTTTTAAATGGAACCTACTATTTTTTATTGCATATTCTTATAACTTATTTCGAAAACTTTTCAAAACACTATAATAAAGTATTTTTTTATTAAATATTTTTTTAGTTATTTTATATCTCAATCTGACATATTTTAAGTATAAAATATAAAATATCTCGTAAATTATTTAGGTTTCAATAATTGTACAGTAATACTTTTATCTACACAATAATGAGATAAATCAAATATTGTACAAAAAATAATTGTTTTTTTTTTAAATATGCAATTATTTGCAATGTATTTTTTTATAACAATTATTTATTTTTTTTATATACAACCATACAATTTTTAAAACATTTTTGCTGAAAGTTTTAGTTACGCGTCTGTAGTATGCGTGTGCGCTCAGAAGCTATGACGGCTCACCAATGTGATTTCAATGTTTGAACTCAAACGTCCAATGGATGTTTATAAAAATTCTGTGTGCTATCTGGGAAAAGGCGCTCGTACAGCAATCGTTTGTTATGACAAATAATTTTTGCAAAATAACCGTCCGTTTATCTTATCCGATAAAAAATAATCTAAGTGACGAATTGCAAATACTGCGCATGATACAAAGATCGGATAATAAATAAATAATTACGATATCATAGTATCACAACAATCAATATTCGGCGCAGATTGTTCAAATTCTACTCACTCAAAGAAATATATGAAGCTGATAACCTAAATCATATATATATACTCATAGAAATTCACAGAAACGCAAATAATCTATACAGCAAAGATGTAAACAATCAATACGCAATCGCGAGATTCTCACAATACAACTATTTGTACTACAAAACTCTTGCAGTTTATAAGTTCGCGGCACGCGTAAATAATAACGTGAAATAATAGCAAAATACACAATAGATCGTTACAGGAAATACATAATGATAACGGCAAAACTTTTTGGGAGAGAGAAACTTACGCAAAATTGATAGCTTGGATTAATCGTTTTGCTGTTGGTCGTTAACTCTATAAAATGCGATATCAATCAGAAATGTATAAATATTATTTACGGCAATGATACGATCCTTTTGAATTTAGACTCGAAATCAGCGGCTTTACAGAATGATGATATTTGTCTCACCGGTTTTCCTCTGACTCGGCTTCGTGGAGATGATACTTAGGCCTCCACTCTCTGTGTCAATCTGCCGAATAGTGACGAGTAAAAAGCTCAGAAATCTTATGTTAATACTAGAAAATCAAATTTTTTAATAAACAATAGTTTAAATGATTGTTCTCAAATTACTCCAGAATTAACAATTGTTTCCCTTTTAAAATTAATATTTTTTTTAATATACACAAAAAACATAAAATCTATAATTTTTAATAAATTATTTTTATAAAAACATATTTTTAATAATATTTTTAATAAAAATTTTCATACAATTATATTCCATATAAAACGATTGCTCCTTAATTGTTCTTCATTGCTCCATCATATTTTAATGATTTATTACATGTTTTATTAAAAATTAATAAATTAATTATTTTATAAGTGACGATGTCATTATCTATCCGCCACTTGTTGAAACTATTGCTCAGTAGGGTCAACGGTGGGAATATTTAAATGTAAAATAACAACACTATTATTTATAACTTTATTTTATAACTTTATATTAAATTTATAACTTATTTATAACTTTATATTAAAGAGTTTAATCAACATTTTCTATTGATATTTGAATAATTGCTCTAATAATATATTCAATTGTTCTCTATTTTTAAAATTATTAATTTTCTTAGGATATTTACAAAAAGAATATGTATAAAAGTTTACACTTCACCACTTCGATTTTTATATCACTTAAATATGGTATAAGGGAAGTTCTTCTGAGTAATTTGCCTCAAGAAAAAACAAGGCAAAGCATTTGTTTAAAAAATATTAAAATTGAATTTTGATATTAAAGTTTGTATATGCGGGACCCCTTTCTCTGCATCTCCACTCCGAAAAAATTTCACCCCGAAGCTACAATTTGAGTTATATAATATTGTATAATCCATACCAAATTTTAGTTTTAAATCAGAAATTTAGGTTAGGTTACATCTTCCAGAAGTATAGACCCCCGTAAGAGGAGAGTCCAGAACTCGCTGCATCCATACATATATTTTACGCAAAGCGAAATTCCACATAGATTTACAATTTTCCATACAAAGCGAGGTTCAATCCAAACCTACATGTCTAGTTTTTCGATAATAGTCTCCTCTTTCCCCACGATGGCGAAATCCACTGCGTCCAAACATATATTTCACAACATGAAGCGAGGTTCATCCCACAATTGTGTGAATAAGAAAGATATTCGTGAATACAGTGGGTTCCGCCTCCCTGCGAAAGACTCCGCTATCAAAAAACTAGACACATTAGATTGAACCTCGCTTTGCGTAGAAAATTGTAAACCCATGTGGAACTTTGCTTTGCATTGTAAAGTATATGTGTAAAGTATATGAGGACGCAGTCCGCAGAGGTTCCGCCCCAGCCCTCACTGGAGAGGCTCCACTTTAAGAAGATATAATCAAAAACTATTTTTTAAAACTAACATTTGGTTTGGATTATGTTATATAACCTAAACAAACCTAAATTCCCAGACAGCACACAGATATCCTAATAATATCCTATAAATATTCTTCAAGGATATTGAAAATATTCATAAAATTCCGTTTCATGTAATTAAAATATATAATGAACATCCATAGAATATCCAAATATAAAATTGTGGTGGATCCTTGACATATCCGAAAAATATTCGATGCACTTCGAACGGACATAAATTTACAATAACAGATATATGAAACTGACTTCATGTAGATGTAAAACAAACTTGATAAAAATTATTACAGTTTGGACTTATGCATTATATTTATTTATATATAAATATTATAATATATTTAATATTAAATATTCAATAAATATAATATTTAATATTTAATAATTATTATATATTTTATAAATGTATTAATGTATTAATATAAAAAATTAAAAATTGTATTTATATAAAATTTATACAGAAGTTAATTTTTATTTTATGTCTTAAGCAGATAATAAACAATTTTTACTTTTTCGAACACACACACAAAAGTCCAAATGAGATAAAAATCATTTATCTGTCTGATTTTCAAATTGATTTAATATCTTTGTAAACTTGGTAAAATTTCTCTGTATGGAAATCGTATCAGAAATTAAATTAATAAAAATAATTACAATATTATTAGTTGCATTTGCAGATTTTATATACGCTTATGACAAAAACTTGTATACGCGGATATGAACAATAAGGAACGCGCCGCATAGCGATAAGCAAATGAATAATCTGAAAACAAGTTCCAAAAGAACTTTATTTGAACGATTATAAGCCGTTTTCAAAATAACGTTTTTGGCTGTTCTAAGAAATGATGTTTCTTAAAGGGAAGCATAAGTCGTCTGTTTTATCGACCAAAACGATTACTTTTTGTACACGGAAATCTTTTTTTTTTTGGTTGAATAGAATTATAAATCCTTACCCACGATTTAAGTATATATCAAAACAAAGATGAAATTTCCTGAATTTATGTTAAAAACAGAAAAAAACTAAAAAATTACAGTTTTTTATCGGCTTCTTTATCAGGTTGTAACAATATTTGTTTAATATAAAAATTTTGCAGTATATATGTGCAAAATAAGATAAGTCTTCACTCGGAAATGCATGAAAAAATATAAATGAACGTTGAAAAATGTGTTTAGAAGCCTAGTAAAAAAGATTAGTGATTATAAAAATTTCGTATATATGGGTGTGTGCAAAATCGAGGCTAAAGAGTAATACAGAGCACTAGATGAGTTGCGTGATATTGTGATAGACAGAGCTACAATCTTACATGACAAGGAAGGACATAATCGTACTATCTTTGTCTCTTTCATGCGTGTAAGAGTAATATACATGTATGCACTAACATTATAGCAGTTTCTCATATTTTCTTTTTCTGATCACATGCTTATTCTGTCTCTTTATAATCGCTCGTTCATTATGCATTACATATTGCTCAGCTTCTTCTCGCATATATTCGCTTACGTGATTACTTCTCTCTCTCTCTCTCTCTCTCTCTCTCTCTCTCTCTCTCTCTCTCTCTCTCTCTCTTTCTAAAAAAAAAAGTAAATAAGACAAATAGAAAGATTGAGAAAAATAGAAATATAGTAAAGAGAAATATATATTGTTACGTCCGACTTTTATTTGTGCGTCCCTGCGTGTCGCCTGTGCTGGTGTGCTGTACCATCTTCGGATTCCTTGACGCATCGCTAAGGAAGATGTTTATAATAACGGCTGACATTTGAATGTTTTAAGTCGCCATCTTAGTCTCGCGGTGGATTCGATTTGATGCGGACGTTTCCGCGATTGATCCCATTCTCCTTTTGGATCGAGTTTATCTGTTCTGCGTTTTTATGTATTGAGTGTTCTGTTCTATATTAAAGTTCCTCCTGTTATTTACAAAAAGTGTTGTTATTTACGACGCGGAGCGTGTGTGCGAAATAGTGAGGTGCGCGATTCGATAAAACTTGAAGTCATCGCGCAGACATAACATTTTGGGGACTTCGTCCGGGATTGAGCTAGACAATATAACACTGAATTTGAAACGTATAACAAGGTATGGCATCAAAGCAACGAGATCCTATATCTGGAGTTATGACACGGAAAAGATTGCAAGCTGAGACTCCGCTTCGAGCTTCTCTGCAAACCACGGCAGCAAAACCGACGGAAGCAACAATCTGCACTGCGAGAGATTCGTCAGCTGCGGGAGGAGCGTCTGCAGGAGCGAGCCGAATTTGAGGCACAGATCCAACAGCGGATCGAGATGCTTCGCGGGATGGAAGAAAGGATGCGCCAGCTAGACGCCGATATACAGCTAAGTCGTTTGAATGATAGAAATAGCTCTAGGGTAGCTTTCAGGGATCGCGTGTAGGAATCGGGGAGCAGGAGACGCGGGAGTCTATTAATAAGAAGTTAGGTTACAAATTAAAGCCAGATATTTTTGATGGTAATGTTCCGCTGAGGGAATTCTTTTCACAATTCAAGTTGATTGCGCGGGTTAATGGAGTAATGCGACAAAGACTGTAACGTTAATTTCCTGTTTAAGAGGAAAAGCGCGAACAATTTTAGAATGTGTTGACGAAATTGAAAGTTTATACTATGAAGAGTTAAAATCTAAATTAGAGTTGCATCGTTGTTTCGGAAAGGGATGTTGCTCTCAGTCATATTACTCGCAGTTTACGAACAGAAAACAAAAATCGGGAGAGGATGAAGCAATGGGCTCCGAAATTGAACGGTCCAAATTAGCATATCCAGAATGTTGTTATCAAGTGCGTGATAAAATCGCTTGCGCACAATTTGTTACTGCTTTGTCGAATAATTTTATAAGAAGGGCTTTACAATTGGAGAAGGTCATTTCTTTGAAAATGACCATACAAAGAGCAATGATAATTCAAGAAAGTAATTTTGAGAAAAAAAGAGATCTTAACAGCGTTGATAATAGTAGTAATAATTATTAAAAAAAAAACAATTATAAGGGAGGGAGATTTTCTAATTTCAATGAGACTAAGAGATTTTTTAATTTCAATGAGACTAAGAAATTTTATAATAAAAATACAGATAAAGAAAATGTTAAAAATGTTGGGAGAAAAAGTTATGGGAGAAAATTTGAAAATAAAAATGATAAACAAAAGACATTTTCGAAAGAATGTTGGCAGTGTGGCAGTACAGGCCATTTTCGAAGGAAGTGTCCTTTAAAAAGAAAAGGAAACTAGGATTAGTCGAGCTGATCGGGGCGAGTTCGGCGAACAAACAGAAAGCCCCGATAGGATTAGACAATTATTTAAAAAATTGTAGGAATGTAAATATTGAAAATGGAGGAAAATTATTTCATTTTGAAGGTTATTATAAGTGGATGAACAAATCTATACAATAAAAATTGATACGGACTCGGATATATCACTGATTAGTAGCAATTTAGTTAGAATGCCTAGGCGGCAAATTCCTCTCAATCGATTTTCTCGAATTATATATCCGACGGGAGAAAAAGTACCTTCCCCCGAGAAATCGAATTTAAAATTAATGTAAAGATTAAAAGCTGAGGGAATGAATGAAAATAAAGGAATGTTGTATAGAGTTTTTCCGGTTTTTGTAGCTGAAATGACAGAAGATTGCTTACTAGGGGCTGATTTTCTTTCGAAAGTTAATTTAAAAAGCTTTTGGGTCGGTTTTTGAAAATCCTATTTTAAGAGGTGCAGAAAATAATATTTGTTCGCGCATAGAAAATTATAAGCATAAAATTCTTCAATTTCTTGTCGAGCTTTTTGAAAGGGAGACAGAAGGACTTACGTAGAATCAAGAGGATCTTTTTGCTTGTTTTCTGCTGGATTTTCAGGATGTATTTTCAGAAGAAATTGTAGCTGGGAATTGTGACATCGTAAAACATACCATTAATGTTAATTCTAATTCAAATTCTATTAAAGCTCCCGGTCGAATTCCTTTAAAGATGCGAGGTGAGGTCGATAAAATCATCGAAGACATGAGACGTCAGGGAGTAATAGAAGAGTCACAAAGTCCATGAGTTTCACTCGCCATTATGGTTAGAAAAAAAGACGCATTGATTAGATTCTGTATCAATTATAGAAAGTTGAATGCGGTTACGATAAAAGACTCCTACCCATTATCTCGAATTAATGATATTCTCGATCGATTGAATGGTAGCTCATGGTTCTCGACTTTGGACCTCAAAAAAGGATATTGGCAAATAAAAATTCGCCAAGAAGATAAAAAGAAGACGGCATTCTCGATTGTGAATGGTTTGTGACAGTTCACTGTTATGTCGTTTGGACTCTGTAATGCTCCCGCCACTTTCAAACGATTAATGGAGAGAGTTTTAAAGGAATTGTTATTTAATATTAGCTTGGTGTATTTGGACGATGTGATTATTTTCGGTGAAAGTTTCGAAGATATGTTTAGTCGTTTAAGACAGATCTTCTCGCGATTACGTTCCGTGAATTTAAAGTTGAATCCAAGGAAATGTTCTTTCTTCAAGCGGGAAATAAAATATTTAGAACATGTGATTTCTCAGCAGGGTGTTACCACTGACCCTGAAAAGATTGCCACTGTTGAAAATTGGCCAATTCTTCAGACCAAAAAGCAAATTCGTAATTTCCTAAGTTTTTGTTTTTATTATAAGAAATTCGTGAAGGGATTCTTGTTGATAGCGAAGCTATTGTTTGCTCTAACTGAAAATCTTATGAAATTTGTGTGGACTAAGCAGTGCAAGATAGCTTTTGTATAATTGAAAAAGCGATTAGTGTCTTCTCCTATTTTATCATTTCTTAGGAATGAAGGGCATTTCTTTGCGTTGGCTGATGTCATTTAGAAATTTAGAAGGCTAGATGGCGCGTTGGCTGGAACGGATTTAGCAATATAATTTTAAAATCATTCATCGGAGAGGAAAGCTTCACGGTAACGCAGACGGTTTATCTAAGCGTTCTTGTGAAGAAGCACATTGTAATTATTGTAATAAATTATATACGAGGGAAAAAGAATTAGTTGGAAGAATAATTTTTAGGGAAAATAATTGTAAGGATTAGAGGAAAGATCAATTAGAAGATTCGGGAATCGTAAAGATTCTTCGTGTAAAGGAAAAAAGGCAGCATCCTTCCTGACAGGAAATCGTTTCGGAAGGTTCTTTCGCTAAAATTTATTGGTCACAATGGAATTCTTTGGAGTTGAGGGATGATATTCTGTTTAGGAATTGGGAGTCTCCGAATTTGAAAAGTTGTGTTTCCCAGATCATAGTTTCGAAAAAAAGAGATAAAGAAATTTTAGAAGAAGCTCTCATAATTCTCGTTCAAGTGGCCATTTCGGGGTTAATAAGATTCTTGAAAAGATTCAGAAAGGATTTTACTGGGCAATTTGTAAACAGGATGTGGAGGATTGTGTAGATCCTGCCGAGTTTGCATCGCTAGAAAAGGGCCTTCTGATAAAGGAAGATCTGAAATGCAGATCTATAATGCCGGAGTTCCTTTTGAAAGGGTTCAGCTAGATGTTGTAGGTCCATTCTCTACGTCTTCTTCTGGGAATAAATATTTGCTAGTTATTACAGATTGTTTTACTAAGTGGGTCGAGGCACTTCCATTGAAAAATGTTAAAGCAAAAACTGTTGCGAAGACTTTTGTAAATAAGGTAATTTCTAGATTTTGAGTTCCTACTTCGTCAGAAGTTCATACAGATCAGGGAAGAAATTTTGATTCGCGATTGTTCCAAGAGTTGTCGCATTTCTTGGGCTAAAAAGACAAGAACGACTCCGTTTCATGCTCAGTCAAATGGTTTAGTCGAACGGCAACACCAGACAATAGTTAATTATTTAGCAAAGTTTGTTGCAGATAATCAA
>JBCAUJ010000046.1:1798122-1815963 GCA_038406275.1 Cataglyphis albicans
TATATATATATTAATTATATATAAAAATATATATATATATATATTAATTATATATAAATATATATATATATATATGTATATATATATATATCAATTATTTCTGCGCTTCCTTTTCATATTACTATCTCTCTCTTTCCCACGCCAATGTGGACGCTATCCTTTTTCTAAACGTATCACGCTATCCCTTTCCCATGTCCATGAAACGCCTCACGCTATTTCCCTCATATCTACCGTTTTACAAACGTATCTCGCGTGCATGCCTCGCGCTATATTTCACGCGAACGCTTAGCGCTATTCTTCTCTCACGCTATCCCTCTTCCTCGCGGACCTCTCACCATCCAGTCGCGCCGCGGATCGCTCTCTTCCCCGCGGATCCCTCGACTACTGTTCGCGCCGCATCCCTATCTTCCTCGCGGACCCCGCATCTTCTGATCGCGTCGCGGATCCTTTTCTTCCCCGCGGACCTCACGCCAATCGATCGCGCCGCGAATTCCCTTGCGTGACATTATATCCCGCGTGACGTCATATCCCCCCCCCCCTCGTGACATCATGCACCTCCGCGCGATTTTCCCACACCCCTCACCGCCCCTCAGAGGACCTGTGTTAGAACTCTCATAGCTATACTACTTGCGTCGATGCACAAAGTTCAGATAGTGAGGTGTTAGGACTGTAAGACTTGAGTAGGCTCGAGAAGAACGGCAAACTCGTCCGATCTATTTCTATACAGATTTTCAGAAGGATTCGCATTCGGAACAGATAATCGAAAATTTTCGGCGGAGACTGCAAACATGTCAACTTCCTTTTCCCTGTCTTTCTACGATTTCGGAGCGATATCTGATAGTTCCTCGTGCGTACAACACAAGCGGAATCAGGTACCGATCAGATGAGCGATCGTCGGGCTTTTTATACCCGCCGTGTAATGGTACCCGCATCGTTTAACGTTCCTCTTGGTTGTGAGGAAAACGGCGCAGGATTTACCTAAAAGATATGCGCAAAAGAACTGTGTGCAAAAAAACTGTGTGTAAACGAACTGTAACAAATGTTTATTTACCAAATGTTAATAATAAATGTCAAAAAATTTCAAAATTATACATGCATACATGCGTGTGTATGTATTTTTAATTATAGAAAAATATGTGTTGTGTCCAAAAACAACGTGTCCAATTGAATGGTGCGCAAATGAAATGTGTCCAAACGAATTGTGCGCAATTGAAATGTGTCCAATCCAATGGTGCGCAAATTTATGTGTCTAATATCACAGTGCGCAATTGCAACGTGTCCAATTGTACTATGCGCAAGTGAATCGCTCCCGATTTTTGCGACCCGCCCTTCCCCGTGTCCGGCGGTGGACGCATCGTAAAATTGTCACAAAACTTTCTTTGCTCGCGTGGGACGTATAATTTCCACTGCTCGTCGGTTGGCGTATCTTTAAAATCAAGCGTGTGCAAGATGTGTCGGTATAATCGGTATAATGTTTTCCGGGAGGCGGTAATCGGGATGTGCAGCGGGATCAAACTTTTTCCGTTATTTGCTTGTACTACTGGCAGCGGATGTTCTGAATTGCATTAACCTCTGATTTGCGTGAGAAGACATTGACCACGCGATTCAGCGCGCCGCGGCGATATTTAATATTGTAATCGAATTGTTGGAGCCCGAATAGCCAGCGGGCGAGTCGGGGTTTCGAGTTTCTGGAGCCAGCGTAAAGGTGGTCGGTGATGACCGTGAAGGCGTAGCCTTCTAAATAATTTCATATCCGCCGGATTCCCTAAACGACCGCGAGACATTCAAGCTCCGTTGCGTTTTGTTGTAGTTTCTCTTGGCACCGGTTAGCGTGCGGCTTGCATACGCGATTACCTGTTCGCCATCTTCGTGATATTGTATCAGGACAGTCCCGAGGCCGCTGGTACTTGCATTGATTTGCAGGAAGAACCGCAGTTTCTAGAAGTCCGCACACGCAAAAACGGATGTAAGTGCGATGGTAAGTGCGTCTTTCAATTGTTTGAACGCCGCTGCTTCGTTCTCCCCTATGTCCAGCGGGCGATCTTTTTTGTTAGACGCGTGAGGGACGCGGCTATTGTCGATAAGTTCTCTATGAAACGTCGATGCTATGTCCAGAAACTGGCGGATCTGTTTGACAGAGCGTAGTTTCGCCCAATTTGGTACCGACTTTTTCGAGGTCGGTATGGATTCCGGCGCAATTCACGACGTGTTTGAGATATTTTAATTAGTTGCAAAACCGGCATTTTCCGAGATTTAGACTGAGACGAGCTTCGCGAAAACGGCGAAATATTTTGGCGAGTAGGTCTAAGTGCTGTTCGAACGTGTGACTAATGATGATGATGCCGTCGAGATATACAAAGACGTGGCTCGAGTGCGGGACCGATGACGAAATCGAGCAGGCGTTAAAACGTGGCGGGAGCGAAATGTAGTGTTCTTTCGGACGACCACAAACTCCTGGATTGACGAACTCCACGCACTTTTGGATATTTCGATGATCCCGGCTTTCTCCATCACTTCGGCATCGGATAATTGTTTGCATGGCAGGACTGCGTGGCTGCTATCTCTGTTTGATCGATGACGTGCGTTTCAGGCGAATATGCTTGATCAGCGGCATGGAGCCGGTGACAGTCTGGAATTTGTCTAGTTCGCAATCCAAAAAAGGGTGCAGTTGTTCTCCTCGGTCATTTGGGCGGCCAGGCCGCCGGTCATCCCGCAGGTCGGATGACATTGTTGGCGATATTTGTGGAGGGGCGATTTTGAGCACTAGTCGGCTCCACAGATCTATCCCGATAAGCATGGCTTCCCGAAGGGATGATAAAATCAAGAACGAATGCGTATATGTGCGTAGTCGATGGGGCACCTGGATAAAGCTATGTGTTTCGGCGTGCGTACCGTCCATTTGTATTTCCTTCCTCCTCCAACGGGTTCGAGGAGTCGCATTATCTGTCATCGGCGTTGACGAACAATATTTCGGAACCGGAGTATCCAGGAGTGCATCAATGGAGAGCCCGTGGATGGTGATGGTTAAATGTGGTCGTTGCGTTTATTTTACTCGGTTCTAGGTGTCCGGGAGATTCGGCTGCAGTATTGCTCGCGCGGGCGGGGGTTTCCCGACGGCGGATGACAATTTTTTGTGAGCATCCCGTTCTTTCCACATTGCGAGCAAAACCGTCGGAGCAGGCGTTTGCAATCAAACCGGATGTGCTGCCGCTGCTTGCAGCGTCAGCAGCACTCCTTCCGATGTATGTTACGGCGATGGTTGGCGGTGTCACGATGCTTTTCAGCATTTTCCTGAGCTCGCATGCTTCCTGCTTGATTTCTGCAAATCCGACGGCTTTCTCGAGCAAATCATTCGTATTGTCGATGTCAAGGCGTTTGATATAGCCCTTATAATCGGGGCGCATGTTCGCATAAATTCGCGCGACCTTTTGTTCGCGTGTGAACCTGCTTGGCTCACCATCGTCATCATTTCGTCGGCGTACAGCGCGAATTTCTCCGTTTCGCGTTGTCACCGATCGGCTATCTACCATTCTAATTTTTCCTGATAGCGTGGTGGCAGATATCGGCGGTGGAAGGCGTTACAAAAATCCGCCCAGTCTCCCAATCGCGGCGATTATTTCGAGCCCATGCCAAGGGATCCTTGCGAAGTAATTCCGACAATTCCTTTAAGAGCTGCTCACCGGAGAATCCGTATTCCTCGCGAAGGTCGTTTGAGGAACGCCATCAGGTCGTAGCCGTCGAACAGACATCCCCATTTCCTTAATTGATTAAGGACTGGTTGTCGGGTGCAATGCCGGTTCTTTCGCCGGCCGGTGTCGATGAGTAGATCTCAATTCGCGGAGTCGGGTGCGGGGTGCGAGCTTCTCCAAATTCCTCCGAATGCGCTTCCACGTAGTGCGCATACGACTACGTATCTCATCGAGCATGCCGGATCGAGATCGAGATTGTATGCGGCGACGATAGTTTCTCTTTAGATAATGAATATATCCACGTTTTTACGACGGACAGATGGTTCGGACTGATCAAGCCTTAAGATAAAAAAAAATCGTATGTCTCGCAGACAAGTCCCTGTTCGGGCGCCAATTGTAAAGATGAGTTTACACTAGCAAACACCAAACGAACAACGAATATGAACATTTGTTGTTATCATTCAGCAAATATATAAGTCGAAGAAAATGCGAATAGAACGTTCGATTCGTTCGGTTCGGCTCAATTCCTTCATGAGGCGGTATATCAAAGACAATTCGTACGCGATGTGGATATGTAAGTCACATGTTTGTTGTTCGCTATTTGCTTTCTACTGCTTTCTACACCAACATAACTTTCTTTGTGACAACACAGAACTATATTCTGTGAAGTGAAAACATTATAAACATTAAAATATTGAGAAAAAGTGCATTATAACTATTTTATAAAGAAGATTGCAGAATACAATGGAGTGGACGGAGAAAAATATTCTAAAATTAATAATAAATTATCAAGAACAGGAATTATTATGGAATCCGAAACATACATCATATCACAATAAATTAAAAAAAACATACTGCTTGAGAAGAATTGGCAAAAGAATTTAATTGTCAAGTGAACTTTATAATATGCTCTAAAAATATTATATTATACACTTAAAAAATATTAATTATTTTTAATCATAATCTATTCATAATGTATTTAATTTGTATGTAATCTATAATCAAATTTATTTTATTTTAACATCATACATATTGTTTGACAGACAACTGAAGTAAAGAAAAAAAGATTCTTTACTATCTTTCTTCAGAAGAAAAAGGATGAAGTGTATATCAAAATCTGGATGTGGTAAGTTTACAAATCTACATGATTTGCTTTCACTCACATGATGTTTCTTTTGGAAAATTTCAATCACGAGCAATATGCAATACAAATACTGTTCAAGCAAATACCTTTAATGTTAATATATATGTATAATAAATAAATAAATATATGTATATATATACAGGGTATCCTATACCACTCGTACACCTTTTTTCTTTCAAAAACTAACATTTTAAGTTAAGCATTTTAGAGAAAAACGTTTTCAACAAAAATTGTGTTGAGAGGAACATGAGGTGTCATTGGTTTGACCTTGAATGGCATCATTAAGATCAAGTCAAGGACACCTTCAATTTCTTAAACATAATCCTCTATTTTTTATTGCATATTTTTATAGCTTATGTCGAAAGCTTTTCAAAACACTAATAAACTATTTTTTTATTAAAAATTTTTTGAGTTATTTTGTATCTTAATCTGGAATATTTTAGTATAAAATATAAAATATCTCGAAAATTATTTAGTGTTCGATAATTGTATCGTAATATTTATGTACAAAATAAGATGAATCAAATAGCGTAAAAAAAATAAATAATTGTTATAAAAAAATATATTGTAAATAATATATATATTGCAAATAATTGCATACTTTTTTTTTAAAAACAATTATTTTCCGTACACCTTTTGATTCATTTTATCATTCTGTACATAAAAGCATTACGATACAATTATTAAACACTAAATAATATTCAAGATATTTTACAATATATTTTATACTAAAATATGTCAGATTACAAAATAACTCAAAAAATTCTTAATAAAAAATATTTTATTAAAGTTTTTTATTAAAGTGAAAAGCTTACGAAATAAGCTACAAGAATATGCAATAAAAAATGGGAATTTCCATTTAAAAAACGGAAGTTGACCTTCAAATGACCTTGAAAATGACCTTTAATGTCAAATCAAGGGTCACTATTAGATAGCCCCCTTTGTTCCCTACAACTTTTATCGAAGTCGTTTTTCTTCAAACGTTGAACAAGAAAAGTTATGAGGGTGAAACTTTTAAAATGGGACACTCTGTATGTATATATACAAAATAAATATAGTGTTCTTAAAGAGTTATATTCCTGACTGAATTCTAAGGCGATTTTTCCTTTACGAAAATTTGAAACTTAGTTTTTAAATTATAAAAGTTTTTAAATTATAAAAGAATATAGGGAAATAGTGCGAATTACGGGACGGATACATAGTAGGCAGGAGCGGCGCAACTCATCCGATGTAGACGCGAGGCACTTGCTGCAGATTGAGCGTTACAGCGTATCCGTAATTTGCTTACTATTTCCTTTTATAATTTAAAAACTAAACTTCAGAAATTTTCGTAAAAAAAAAATTGTTTTAGAAATCATTCAGCATATAATCTGTTAAAGACAAACGATTCTTTTCATCTCGCTACAACGCTCAATCAGCTGTTTGCTGACACATTCACAATTCGCGATCGGCAATCGGCAGTGATAATACCGATATAACTCGCTTGTGTTGCCGCAGGATCTGCGCGTCAAAAAACGTACTTTGTTTATTTAACGAGTCTCTTTAAGTAAATAATTGGTAGTGATCCATCGTGAATAATCAGTAATTGATTGTGATTATTATAATCGTTTACAATTGTCTAATTCATCGATTAAGTACGTCAGTGTAAAAATGTAATATAACATCGATAAAAAACATTTCGCGTGCTATTCTCAGCCGTGCAGCAATTATTTGTGTAAACATTTTGTTTATGAAGAATCGAATCTCTACAAGAAGGTAAGAATAAGCGTGTGAGTGAGCGAGTGAGAAGGCGAGTGAGCGAGAGAGAGAGAGAGAAAAAGAGAGAGAGAGAGAGAGAGAGAGAGAGAGAGAAATAAAGAAAAAAGAAAGAAAGCTTTACTTATAAAGCGCTCTGGAACAAAATCCCCTCAAGCGTCATAAATACTAATACATAAGAAAGTAAAAATACATTTAAAGTTGTAACGATGCGTACATCGTTACCCGTCCATCCGCCGGACGCCGCCGCCCGGTGACCATTAGTTGGGCCAGCGCGCGTCCCAAAATACCGCCATCCCACGCCCAGCATTTACGGAACCTTAGAGCGAAGGCGCCCTATTGTATTATAAACCGGCGAGCGAAAATAAATATTTGATAAATATGTATTTGTTTACAATTATATCACCGGCACACTGTATCGGAGTCGCGTGCTCGGGAAACCGCTCCGACTGTTTCCGAATATTCCCGAGCCGCGAACGGGCTTAATCGAATTGTGTAACAATTATCGCGCCGACGCGATACTGCCGACACCGGGTATAAATAAGCGCTCCACCGGGTAAAAAGACAGAACCTTCTTCACTGCTCTGAAGTCGGTACGATGCTCAAAGCATGCCGAAGAACCTACACGTTTCCCAAGCGAGATCGAGGTTGGGTATACTCCGCCTCTGCTGGGTTTTCCCAGCATCCCGCAAAGCTACCGAAGCTCCAATCGTCCGGCATCTCTAGCGGTGGGAAGTCATCCGCCATCGACGGATATTCCATCTGCCAAACGCTCCTATTCCAACCGCGAACCGTTCCCGCTAATCCGGAAAACATCACGAGCCGACCGAGACTCGCCATTGTTACAGCGACAGAATCCGCGCGCCTAGGACAGTGGGACGCGTCGAATTTGGCGACACACGATTCGCCAACGCTCTCGCTCCTCGCGGAGACATTATCACGCGCCATTGCGCTATCTCACCGACGGATGACACCATCCATCGATCGCTGGCATCAATTATCGCGCACCGCATTCAATCCACCGCATAACCGCTCCGTTCGCAAGTGCATCACCGGCGCACTCGAGCTCGGAACGCACCAAATCGCACCACCGAGGTGCATCCGTATGCCGTTTGAAATACACATTCTCGCGCCACTCGCCTATACACCTTCACGCGCTCACAACTAGCATACACGCATTCACGCGTCACACGCACTCATACACATTCATCCGCGCACATTCATACACCCATTTTGTAACCCCCGCAGTCTGACATAAATAAACTCATTATTTATTTTACCAACGCATTTCGATACTTGCTATCCCTTCCAAGCCCTGATCCCGACCAAGCTATCCCGCACCAGTGCTCGGAAAAATCAAACGTTACATTGGCGGTCAGTCCGGTCCGGCCGCGAACAATGTGTGCGCAATGTTCTTAAACAGGTAACGAAAGTGCTTATGTGTAAATGTGGTTTATGATCTACAATCTTAAGGCATGCCAGAGAGAGATGCAATAGTATACTAAGCATTCAAGAAACATCGCTATTTATATCCCAATCATAAAGAAGCACAGACGAGCAACTGCGAATATAACTTTTGTTTAAAATCCGCCAGTGTCGTCACATTCCGAATAGACTGAGGGAGATCATTCGAAAACCTAACCGCTGTGAGTCTAAAAGACCGTTTATATAATTCAGTTCTACATTGTGGCAGAAATAGCATATCTCTCGGAGCCCTAGTGGCACGGTCCGATGTTACGATCCTACAGTTGAAATTGGAATGTAGAAGACTTGGTTGTTTAGTTTCTAAAATCTTATACAATAGGTATAAGCAAAGTAAGCTCTTCTTGTATCAACCTTGAGCCAACATAGCCTTACATAATAAGGTGTAATGTGCTCATCAGTCTTTACGTTAAAGATAAATTTGACGCAAGCATTCACTACTTTATGAAGTCTCAGATTTTGTTCGGTTGTCATGTCCGTATAAGTTGCACAGCAATAATCAACATGTAGATAGATCAGTGAAATGACGAGCTTAGATTTGAGAGTTTCCGGCAATAGGTGCCTGCAAAGTTTTAATTGATATAGAGCGGAATGGATTTGTCATATTAATAACCTGCTTCTCCCGAGATAAAGTATTCATGATCGTGACACCAAGATATTTAACAGATGTAGAATATTGAATCATGAACCCATCTACTCTTCTCTCAGGAAGTGCACTCAGATCAATGTCTTTGACAAAACTCGATGTTCCCATAATTATAGCCTGAATCTTATCTGAATTTAAGATGAGTCTGTTAGTACTAGACCAGCCAAGAATAGCAACAATGTCCTTGTTGACCTTCCAGATGGTGTCAGATAAATCTCTTAGTTCACAATGGATGTAGGCTTGAAGATCGTCAGCATAAAAATTATACTTGCATTGCTTGATCACGTGACTAAAATCAGCTAGATATAGAGTGAAAAGCAAGGGTCTCAACACAGAGCCTTGCGGCATCCCAACCTTGACGGGAGACGAGAGAGAGAGAAAAAGAGAAAGAAGGAGAGAAAGAAAGAGAGAGAGAGAGAGAGTTTGTGTGTGTGTGTGTGTGTGTATGTGTGTGTGTGTGTGTGTGTGTGTGTGTGTGTGTGTGTGTGTGTGTGAGAGAGAACGTGTATTTATGTGTATGTAAAGCACGTTTACATACACACATAAATACACTTTCACTCTCTCTCTTTTTCTTTGTCTCTCTCTCGCTCGTTCATTTGTTCACTCATTCTCTTATTCTTACCTTATAGAAATTCGATTCTTCATAAATAAAATGTTTACAAATAATTACTGCACTGTCGTGGATAGCACGCAAAATGTTTTTTATCGACACTTTTATACTCACGCACTTAATCGATGAATTAGACAATTATTAATAACAATTATAATAATTACAATCGATTAACGATTATTTACAATGGATCACTACCGATTATTCACTTAAAGAAACGCGTTAAATACTTACGTTACTTCATGGGGAAATCGCGCGATGACAACAAGCAGATTGTCAGTACTAGCACTGCCGATTGCCAATCGCGAAGTGTGAATGTGTCAGCAAACAGTTGATCGAGCGCTTTAACGGAGTGATTCAGAACAATCGTTTGTCCTCAACAGATCGCATTCTTGAATGATTTTTAAGACGATTTTTCTTTACGAAAAATTTCTGAAGCTTAGTTTTTAAATTATAAAAGAAAATAGTGAGCGAATTATGGGACAAGCGCTCGATCAGCTGTAGCGAGCACTTCGCGTAAGTATCCGGATGGTGAGTTGTGTCGCCTTTGCCTACTATATGTACCCGTCCCGTAATTCATTATTTCCTTTTCTCCATCCATTATTCCACTATTTCCTTTTATAATTTAAAAACTAAGCTTTAGATCAAATTTTTGTAAAGGAAAAATTGTCCTAGAATTCATTCAAGAATACGACTCTTTAAGGACACTATACTTGTTTTAATAAATCCTATGTAGAGGGCTATAAAGTATGCGAAGCGAATATATAGCCTCTCACAAAAGCCAATCTCATCTTTAAGAGATGCAATGTAAAGCTACACGGTACATCCTGTTATTTAACTAATGATGAAATGGCAACCGAGTGATTGCTGGTATAACCAATCCTGGTATAACAAATCCTCTTGTATGGCCAACAGTTTCGAGTGGATGAGCCAACAAGAACAGGGCACTCTATTGCCTTTGGATTGAGAAATCAATTCTAAAGGCGGATGAACCAACAGAATGGTCATCGGCATAGATGCAGAAGGTAACGGAAAACCACTGCATTAAAGATCCAAAATGGATATTCTTAGTACAATTATCATGGCTTTATTTAATTAAAAATATTCTGGAGTTTTAGGCCCCCCGAAACGGATCTCTGAGGGAAAGGGGCTGCTTTGAATGAAGCTATAAATCAGAGAAGGATAAGAACTACAGGACTACTTAAGATAAGTACATATATTAGGAATATTTGTAGTATGTACAGAGCAAGAAAAGTTTAAAATACTATCCAGAAAATGGACAAGTTTAAAATCGACATTATCAGGTATCAGCGAAATGAGATGGACAGAAGCTGGGCGGTGCCAAATAAAGGGTCACATCGCTTACTACTCGGGTAATGACGAAAGACATAAGAATGGAGTTGGTATAATTATAAGCGAAACAGTTATGTGACTAATGTCACTCCAGTGTCAGAACGAATAATAATGCAACTCCAAACTAATTTAGTGAAATTCAATAATATAGATAACACATCACTCAATAAGTCTCCGGTCTAACTAAGAAAAACAAATTTTTTTTTTTAGAAATCACGTGGGTCTGTCAACAATGTTGCCATAACGTGTCAGACCGGAGACTTATTGAGTGATATGTTATATGCGCCTACGACAGACAAGAACAATCAAGAAATAGAGGAATTGTACAAGTCATTCTCAGAGGTATTGAAATAACTGCGTAAAGAAGACATGACTACAGTTATAAGCGACTTTAACGCAAAAATAAGTAAAGAAGACGATAGAGAATTCATCGGATCTTTTGGGTTGGGACAGAGAAATGAAAGAGGAGAATGACTAAGCGAGTTCTCAATAGACAATCGGCTTGTAATGCTAAATACATTCTTTAAGCTTCTATCACGCAGATTATGCATAAGGCGTTCATCGCAGGATAGATCAGATGGCATAGTTAGAAATCATAGATTATATTCTTGTCAATGAAAAAGTCAAAAATAGCTATACATCTGTCAAAACATTTCCTGGGGCGGAAGTTTTATCAAATCATAACCTGTTAATAGCTTCCTTTAAATTAAACTAAAAAAAAGGTAAAAAGAAGATAAAAAACATGAGAAGATGCGAAATAAGTCGCCTGAAGGAGCTAATTAAGGAAAAAGTTCAGACATTAATGAAGAAGCTAAAAAATACTGACAGAGCTGGACAAATAGAACAACAACTGGAAGGAATACAACAAATCATAGAGAAAATTAGTGACAAAAATCTAAAACTTAATTTAACCAAAATAAAACCATGGATGACTGAGGAGATTTTTAAGCTGATGGATGAAAAAAGGCGAGTTAAAAATGTAAATCTAACAAAATATTAGCATCCAAAAATAAATAAAAAAGAGATACAAGAGGCAAAGCAGAAATGGCTAGAAGAGAGATGTAAAGAGATTGAAATTTTAGAAGAAGAGCATGACGTATTTAATGTGCATAAAAGGGTCAAAGAGGCTACTGGGTTATATAAACATACAATGGGGCGACTGGTTGATAACAACCATTGTCGATAAAGAAAAGAAGATATATTGGAAAAACCTGTATGTAACTCGTAATGAAACAGATCTCTTCAATGATGCAAGACCACTACATGCTCCAACAAATGATAACATATTGGGTCCGTTAACCAAGAAGGAAGTTTGGATGGCAATTTCGAACACGAAGAATGGAAAAACTCCTAGCCCCGATAATATCCACTCAGAATTTCTGAAACTTCTGGATGAAGATGGTATATATTGGCTTACGAGAATTTTCAATAAATTATATGAATCTGGACAAATATCAATGTGAATGTGGTTAAAATCGATTTTTGTGACCATATCAAAAAAGTCTAAGCAATGTGTTAAGGAATGCTCTGATTACTGAACTATCAGTCTTATGAGTCATCTGTTGAAGGTGTTTTTGAAGATCATAGACCAACGAATACAGGGAGTTTGCGAGCAGCATTTGGGGAAAATTCAGTTTGGATTCAGAAATGCACTAGAAACAAGAAAAGCACTTTTCTGCGTACAGGTTCTGTTCCAGAAATGTAGAGACATAAACGATGTATATATTTGTTTCGTAGAATACCAAAAAGAAGACAGAGTTTAACATGAAAAGTTAATAAAAATTCGCAGAAAATTAGGAATAGATAAACGAAACCTAAGAATCATAATTAACCTGTACTGGAACCAGACGGCTGTAAGAGTAGATGATAACAACACAGAAGAAATCTCCATCTAATAAAGAGTGAGATAAGACTGCATTCTATCATCCTTATTATTCAAGCTATACTCGAAAGAAATATTTCAAGAAGCTCTGGACGATCTGGAAAATGGTATAATAACTGTTAACAAAGTATGTATAAATAATATGTAGACACCGTGGTGTTTTCAAATAGTTTAAAAAGTCTACAAGAATTAATGACTAAAAATAGCAGAAATAAGCGAACAGTACGGATTGACACTAAATGCAAACAAAACTATGTATATGGTAATAAGCAAACAAACAATACCTTCAGGCCAATTAACAGTTAACAACCACCAGATAGTAAATATAACTATCTTGAATCCAAAGGAGAGCAATGGGACTATTCATTGGAAATTAAGTGTCGCATAGAAAAAGCCAGGGCAGCATTTATGAAAATGGCAAACCTTTTTAGGAGTTATCTGATCTGAACCTATCTACGAAGATGAGAATGACTCATAGCTATATTCCCAGTACTGCTGTTTGGGGCGGAGATCTGGACTTTGACCGAGGCATCCAGCAGAAAGCTAAAGGCTTTCAAAATGTGGCTTTATAGATGCATGTTAGAGATAATGGGTACAACATATAACGGACAACGATGTGCTGGAAAGAATGAATAAAAAAACGGAAATTCTTGAAACGGTTAAATCTGAAAACTAGAATACTTAGGACACATAATGAGAAACCGCAAGAAGTACAAACTTCTATTGTTGGTTTTTACAAGGAAAGATGATGAGAAGAAGAGGTCCCGGCAGACGGAAAATGTCTTGGCTTAAGAATTTAAGAACACGGTTCGGCACGTCGACGACGGGAGGCTTTTCTAAGCAGCGACTAATAAAACAAGAATAGCCATATGATCGACAACATTCAGTAACAGATTGACACCAACAGAAGAAGATATATATATACTGTCCTTCTCGCATTCATTATTCGTAGAGAATGTACTAAATGCGTAGAGAAGCGGTAAAAGATATAATGACAATGCTATTGTAAATTTATACGATAATCATAATAACATAAAAAAGGCACTCATTCATAGAGCATTTTCTTCATTTGTTATTTCGCCGTGCCTGAGCGCGCGAAATCTGAGCCCTCTTATTCGTAAAATATAATCGCTTCCCGTTTAAAAAAATATTATAGCCCCAACATTTTTGTATTAGAATTTTCGTCTTAAAATATTCTAAGGAATCTGCTATTAAGAAGAAATTCGGTACTTTTGGAACACCCTATCAAAAATTTTGACACACCCGAAGTGTGAAGATAAATTGGATCAAATTGAATCGGAAAGTCATGTACTATTTTTCTCTATAACGCTTTAGAAAAAAGTTATTATTGAGTAAAGCCTGACTATTCAGCGCTGATCTTTAGCAGGACATACGTCAATGAGACGCGCGCCTGGTGGGTCACTGTAACAGCTGAACATTCGCACACACTCAGGCGCGTGGCTCACCAACATGCGAGAAATCTGCAGAGGAGCTTTATTTGTCGGATTTATTTTGTTATTTTTAATTTCTGTTATTATTCTATTATTTCGATACAATATGGAAACTTCATCGGAGAAGTGGGAAAGCGACCGCAAAAACAACAATCCAAACAACTCAAAAAGCGAGAGGCGGCTTCGTGAGAACGTGAGATGGAAGGGAATTATCAACAGCCGAATTCGGAAACGCGAGATGGAGCGCAAGAGGACAAGAGGATCCGCGCGCCTTGACGAAAAATCGTGCAGAGACATGTCCCCTGATTCCGAAGGAGCTCCACCGCCGCGAGGCACGGCGGAAGAAAAAGAAGTCGTCGAGAGTCACTAGTGCGTTCCTCGATCCCGAGATCCAGGCGAGACCCGCCAAAGCCCTCTCAGAAGGGCCCTGTGAAAATTATTGATTGCGATCTCGGGGGTGTGCGCACCCCTCTCCCCGGTACGATCATGAGCATGCCGCCCGATAGCTACCTCGCGAATTATCACGTGATTGGTGGTGATAACACGCATCCTTGGCTGGCCTGGCGTTTCCGATTCTAGATTGCGACGATCCCGGATCAGACTGGCGCGAACGTGAGCGTGCGATAGACGTATGTGTGGCGAGGACGATTATCGAGAACAAGAGAAACGTGAGCAAGGGTAGAGAGATCCTGTACGAGAGCGAAGAGAGTGAGAGTGTTTGCGGCCCGACAGATCCCGAGGACAAGGCCAGATGGAGAAGCCGCCAGACTGCCGGACTCCCAGGAAGAGAGCATTGTTGCCGGTGAAGTTATCCCGCTGTATCATAGCCACGCGCGTTTGCAATATCGGAATCGTTTGTTTTGCCGTCGTGGCCGCAATTTTGATGTTATTTTCGCGTTCGAGCTCCGCTCAGAATTTAGTGTTTCGCGTCGTCCTTAGCTTAATTGCGACTGCGACATGACCACGTCGGCAAGCGATCCGAACACTGAAACGTCTTAGGTATTGGTTTCGCGGATTCAATCATTATTGCGCTTTATATATCGCATAAGTCGTCTCTCTAGAGATCGCGGATCAGTATTAATACGACGTAATATAGTAGTCGTGAAATTTCTCGCCCGTTTAGCGTTTAAGTCATGTATGCGTGAGTAGTCTATCGCCGAGTGTGAATGTGTTTCATGCTGATATATTTCTGTTTATTCTTTTTGTGGAATTACATGCGTGAGATGGATGAGCGATAGTGATTTCGCGGTTGGTACGTAAAATTGTGACAGAGCGTTGCGAGCTATATTTGTGCGGTGCATGTTTCGGGGTGCACTGGATGCATGTAGTTGACGTACGGCATGCTAAGATGGCGAGCGATATATTATCAATCCACGAGGGGTCCGATAATCGATATAATTGCGCTCGGGCATAGGCCCGACTGATCTTGATTTAACGGTGTCTTATTTTCTGCGGCGCTAAACTGTCTCTAATATCCAGTCTTGCTTCTACGAATTTATAGACGCCACATAATTCACTGCTTATCTTTATAGTTCATCCATCCGAACACGATTCTTTCACCGTAATAAATTTGTATTTATTACGGTGAAAAAATATTATTTTCTTGTTACCTCACGAATTTACTCTCATTTTACTGTGTATTTGTCGTTCTGTCTTTGTTGCCTCTTGTCTCTATATCGCGTTCATTCAACATACGCCCTGCCCCTCTACCGTTAGGTGAGTTAGTCCGCCCACAACGAAATCTGCTTCTTTCTTTCGCGTCTTTTTCGCGCCTATCTCGCTTATTTAGAATGATTGAATTTATTATTTAGAATTGATACGTGCAAGACCGTATCTGGCGCCCAATTAAAATTCTCGCGAGTTTTAAGATTTCGTCACGGCACGCGCGGAATACCTTCCACCCCGTTCCCTCCCGGCGTGTAATTATATTTCGATGCTCTCTTTTTTATTGACAATCCCTTTTCCCGTATGTCCCGTCCGGCGAATCATACTCCCGTTCATCGGTGCAACTGAATATCCGCGCGATGGAGAGATCGCGGCGGCGGACGCACGCAGAGTTCGACGGTTTGCGGAGGGAAAAGTCGTCGCAATACTAATTTTAAATACATTCATTGTCCTAAAATTAAAAAAGATAATTCAATCGATCTGATGCGCATAGCAGAGTTGTATATAAGATTAATCTTTAAGATATAGATGGGTGCTCCATAGTTCGTGGATTATGTATGTGGATCAGTATGTTACGTCCAGACTCTGGATGAGTCAACATAAGGGCGCAACCATTATCTTTATTATCCCGAAATTAAACACTTATGGCGTCAGAAATTGGGTTGAACAAATTCACACGTCCGAAAAATTAGGTCAACAACCTGCTATTACATTGTATTTTCAGCTTTCGTTCAATGATCTTTTTTTGGTAAGAGAACTTAATCTCTTTTACTCGGGATAGGACCAAGTGCGATCTTTAGATTAGGAATTCACGGGAGTCAATTAAGAGTTTGATTAAATTTTAATAAAATATAATTTTATTTAATGAAAAAGAATAAATAAATTTAACATACATAATAATCAGATATAATTAAAGATAAATATTATTTGAATGATGTATGTGTGTGTGTGTGCGTGTGCGTGTGCGTATGTGTGTGTGGGTATATGTTTTTACTTGCGAATGTTACATAAGTGCGGAGGTCATCAGTCAAAGTAATAAAGGAAAAATTTTATTTTTAAAATTTACTTTTTCTCACATAATCTTCAATTTTATACAAAGGGCCAATTCCATCAAAAGAAAAGCATCCCCATGGCATTTCTATCTTCGTGCTTAACAGATCCTATTCGCGTATTTACGGTCAAATCTTTTGTTTATTGGATGTTTGACAAACCAAATACCATTCGTGTTTGATAAATTAAATTTTGATTCATTAGACCAGAGAATTTTCGCCATTGTTTTGTAGTCCAATTAACATGCTCCTTAGCAAATCTTAAATGAACAGCAACATTCTTCTTTGAGATGTATGGTTTATGTGCTGCAATTCTATAAAGCATACTTTCATTTAAACGGCATTGTACAGTCCTTCTTGAAATATTCGTAACGTTAGTAGGAGCTTCTAGTGCTGATAGAATCCTTCCGATAATCCTTGGATTAGTCCTATAAACGTTCATTTGGATATTATGTAAAATTCAATATAAAATAAATATCAAATCTAATCTTTCATTAGTCTTCCTAGTCCATTCCATTCTTTTTAAAATTTTTGATGAATGAAGAATTTTTGATGAATGAATAATTCTTTTGTAAACGTTAAAAACAACGTCTTTTCTGTAATAAACTGTCTCCAATTGATGCGAATGTTCATTCTTCATTTTCCCGCAAATTTTTTATTAATTTTTGGACTGATAAATCAATACGATTGCTTCGCGGCATTATTAAACACGTTAAACAATTGAACACGATACCGCATAAACAAATGAATAATAGAAATGAAATTAGATGGAATTATTATACTTTTGCCCGACCAATTTTCTGCTTATTCTTACTTTTGATCCAATAACTTCCTTATTTTTAACAGTATCCGATAAACCGATAATTGTACCATCATGTCTAGAAAGAAATAACTTTAAAAGAAACCTAAAGTTTGCATTAATTAATACCAGAAGTGTTAGAAAAATGATCATTAAAGAGAAAATATGAACAAGTTGTCATTCTTTTGTCCAGTACTGTATATATATATATATATACAGTACTATATATATACTATATATATATACTATATATATATACTATGTATATACTATATATATACTATATATATATATATATATATATATACAGTACTAT
>JBCAUJ010000046.1:1816063-1851151 GCA_038406275.1 Cataglyphis albicans
CGGCGTGCAGTCTTGACTATCAATCTGTATCGGACAGTTATTATTAACGAGTGATATCGGACAGTTACCGCGATCAATCTAACTCCAGGAATCGCTAGTCTAGCCGCGACGCGAATTGTTACCCGAACAAAGTTACAGCTGATCTCGCGACCGTGACTGAGATATCAGGCTCGCGCCAACGTAACCGTGACGTATACCGTAACATCAGGCTTGCGCTGACGTAACTCTACATTGTGATATGAATAGATGTGAAGGGGAACGACAGGCAAAAGAAAGCTACTCAAAATATAGAAATAAAAATTGTTTATTTAAATAAAAAAAGGAGAACATATTGTTCCCCCTCTGCCGGCTCCCAACCAGGTCCTCGGCTCTCAAGCTTTAGTGATGAATCCCAAAAAAACCCAGTGCTTCCCCGCGAAGCACAACAGCATATTTCATTATTTCATTTTCTACTAACATATTGTTTTCATTTTCGATACAATTTCCTGATATATCAGATTTATTTGCAATTTCTAAATCATCAATTTCACAATTCTTTCCGCTTTTAGTATCAATATATATATTATTTGAACTCTGGTTATAAATAGTTGGTTCATAATCCGAATCTTCATCATAGCTTACATTAATTGAACATTTATCTTTTTTAGAATCTAAAATACCAAAAATTTATTTTTAAATATTGTTGAAAAAATCATATAGATATTAAAATATTTTATTTTATTTTATCAAAATATAGAAATATTAAATAAAAAAAATAAAAACTAGTTAAATAATTAATATATTTTATATATAGACAAATTGATAAATTAATAATTAATAAATATTAACTTTACGAAAATGACACATAATATAAATTAAATTATATTAAAAAATTATATTTTAATTATTTTTTAATCTTAATTCAAAAGAATTTGTAAATGATACGCAAACTATTATTTTTGTATAACGAGTAAAGAAATATATTAAAACAAGAATTTAAAAAATATTAATTTATATTATATTACAATTTGATGAGATAGGAAAAGCATATTTGTAAAAATCTTATTTACTAAGAATTATTTCATATAGTTTATTAATTTATTTAAATTTAATATTATTAACTTTGTGATTCTATTCGTTAACATACAATAATCAGCAAAACTAATACTGAACATAATTTAATTATTTTTCAAAAGAATAAATTAATAAAAATGTTATATATACATACCTGTATTTTGCGAGATATTTGTAATTTGTGAATTGTTATAATATAACTCATCATTGTTGTTTAGTATAGAAAAATTGTTAACTTTGTTTAAGTCACAAAATGATACTAAAGTATTATCAAGTTCAATATTTCTACAGACGGGTGCAGGATTTATTTTCCGCTAGTATATCGTAAATCCTAATTTCCTTATTATTATTATTTATTAGATTTGTATTAAAATTTATAGAATTATTTGTATCTGTTACATTTATATAAAAAAATTCTAAAGATTTATCTAAAATGGATATATTGAATAAACTATCTGATGTTGAATCCATACTTTTTGATAAAACAGTCATATTTATTTTGCACTTTTTGTCTTCTATAATTTGAGGATAATTTCTAGAAGATATAGTTTTATTCTAATACATAACTTTCCAAATTTTTATTAGTTATAACATTCTTGAATTAATCATTGTAATAAAAATCAGACTTCACATTTAAATCTGAATATGAGTTTACCATATTATTTGGGTTTTCATATTGATTATAGAATTGATTTTTTATTTCTGTATTTGAAATAAATCTATCATCATTTATTATATTAATCTGCTTATTATCTGAAAATAATTTAAAAACTCTGAGAATGTGAACCACATATTTTGAAAGATTTATTATAAAAACTAAAAAAAAAATTTTAAATATTGTTACATCATTTTCTGATATAACAAACACACAACTTTAAACATCATTATATACTTATTAATATTATTTATTTATATTTATAACAACAGTTTAATTTTTATTATTATTTGTGGCCATTAACTGTTTATGTAATTATTATTTTTATTTCATTGATTTATAACTAACATTCATTTTCATTTAATCAATATTCAATGTATATTAATAAATACATACCAAATTGAAAATTATTGTATATAGGATTTTTATAATTAATAGTATTGTTATCTTGTATTATTGAACTCTCTATGTTGAAAAGATCATATTCTTTACTGTTCTTACACTTAGTTTTACTATTTGAAGATTGAGATCTTAATATTTTAACATTGCGCATTAACGCAATGTTTATCAAATGAGGATTTATGTTTTCATCATTTTCTTCATCTGAAAATTAAGATTAAGATTGAATTTTACTGATTTATATATTATAAACTAAATAAAAAGTATAATTTTTATAATCTTGATAACATATATTTAATAAATATTTATTATGATACCTAACTGATTACATATTGGTTTTTTAATATTAATATCAGAGTTACTTTGTACTACTAATTCAGTTATTTTTGAATGATCACATATGACTTTATTTTTATTGCACATAGTTTCACTATTTGTATTCTAGATATTTGACAATTTGTTAACATTCTTTATTATAACTTTTTATGAACTAGTGTCTATATTTTTTTTTATTTCTAAAAAAGTATATCTTTCATCTGAAAATAATTAAAATTAACATATTATATATTTTTCTACCCAATTTAATGCGATTGTAATTTGTATATTTTATTTTTATTTATATTTAATGTAACTTTCTATAAATGTTTAAAGACTAAATAAATTTTTCTTACCCGATTTACAAAAAAGTATTCCAACGCAACGTTTTCGATTTTCTAATATTATCCAATAATTTTTCTTCCTTTTACGACTTACATTACTAGATTTCACAACGATTAATTGTTTATTATGTTTAATTTTAAGTAAAAAAAACATGATATAAAAGCTAAAAATATGGGAAATGATATACAATATTTCAACTAAAACTACTGTGCAATTCAAGACTACATAATCTGATGTGCGCCTATAACACGTGTTCGTGTTTGATATAATAGCAAGGGGGTTCAGCAAAGAAACCGCTCAGTAACAATCGAATGTGATTGGCTTTTACTTTCCAAACCAACAAATTAATGTCGAGTGTTGACAAGAGGATAACTGAGCAAATTCTCTGCTGAACGCAATCAAAGTTTCTACAACAAGAATTTAGGCCACAGTATATTTTATAAGAAATTAAGATTATTTCATATACATAAGATTCTACAATATTTTTCTACAGATTTTAAATAAAGCAAATAATGTGGATTGATGCATAATATCTTTGAAATCCTTAGAAAAATATTTGACAATGCGTTAATGTGTGTAATGACGATGAAATAACAATAAATATATAAATAACATAATATGTTATGTGTGAATTGGGCTTTACGTAGAAATTATTTTAAGACCGTATTATATTATAGGTTACAAACTTGGTAATGATTATGGTTTATTAACCATAATCGTAAGACATAATATAATATGATCTTAAAGATATTTCTAAGTAAAGACCAATGCTCTCAATACTATAAGTATTAAGAATCAACCAATCCAGCCGGCCGACAAACAGCTTCGTTGATTAAGAGAATCTTAACTCTAACTATAAAAACTATATAGTAAATAGTTGATAATCATTTATATTTAATGTAAGCTAATTAAAATGATCAAAAAGAAGATCCTTCGAAGATTAGAGAGTTTGAAAAGAATTTTATATATTTTATGTCTGTCCTGGAATATATCATTACACATAAAGTTTTTTTAGAGCAGTCCTAGAAATTATCTCTATCCTGGAAGCCTGCCATTAAGCAAGTGTCTTGAAAAACTTTAATATCTCAAGAACGAAAAAAAATACTTAATTTTTTAAGATGAAAATGAGTTTAAATCTTAATGTTTTATTAGAACACAGTGAAAAAGTATGAGATTTTTAAATATCCCGGAATAGACCTTTTGACATATATATATATATATATACACATATATTGTGACGTTGCTGTCCCGCGCGCACCGAATCTCTTTCCGATCGCTGAGCGCGGAAAACGTATTCGCGCCAATCTCAAACCTTAGAGCCATACTGAAATCTCCAGAGCGGCGTTATTTGTCGGACTTATTTCGTCTCTTAATTTTATTATTATTTTCTTATTTCGATACAACACGGGAGCCTTACTGGAGGAATGCGAAAACGGATCAAACACAACGATCACAACAACTCGGAAGATGATCTTCAGGGCAACGAAAAAGGAAAGGAATTATCAACTACCGAATTTGGAAGTGAGGCGAGAGGACAAGGAGGATCCTCGTGCCGGGACCGTGCGGAGATGTGCTCCGAAGGACCCCGAAGGAGCACATCTCCATCACCGCGAGGCACGGCGAGGTCCGCGAAGATCACTATTGCGTTCCTCGCTTTCGAGATCCCGGGGGGAATCGCCGAGGCCTTCTCAGAAGGAGCCCCGTGAAAAATATCGATCGCGATCTCGAAGGTGCGCATGCTCCCGGTACACTCATAAGCGTGTCGCCGAACGGCGTGTGATCGCGTGTTATCGCGTGATTGGCGGTGATAACACGCACCCTGATTGCGCATCCCCGGCTGGCTCGGCGTTTCGATTCTGGATCGCGGTGTTCCTGGGTCAGACTGGCACAAGCGTGTGCGAGAGTAGGACGTGTTTTGGGACGAGCGAAACGAGCGTGCGAGAGCGGAGAGACTCAGGGCCGAAAGAGAAGAGAGCTTGCGAATTCCCGTGAACGAGATCGAGAGCGGAGAGTCCGCCAGACCTCGGGACTTCCAGGACAAGAGAGCTTCGATTTCGGTGAGGTTATCCCGTTACGTATTAGCCATGCATGTTCGTGATATCGGGAGCGCGTCGTTCTGCCGTCGTGGCCGTAATTTAATGTAGTGTTTGCGTTCGAGCTCCGCTCGGAAGTTTATTATTATAAATGTATTAGCGACACGGCCCCGTCTCGAGGGTTGGACTCCCTAAGTATTGTGCGTTTTATATCGTTCGTATCGTCTCTCTGGAGATCGCGGACCAGGACTACGGCGTAATATATTAGTCGCGTAATGTCTCGCCCGTCTAGCGTCTAAGTCGTGTGAGTGTGTCTCGCGATTAGATATTCTTTATTAACCGTCGAGTATGAATGTGTTTCATGCGAATATTTCGGTCGATTATTTTCTTTGGCGAATCATATGCGTTGGGATGAATGAGCGTTAGAGTGATTTCGCGGAAAGTACGGAATATCGTTTGAGCGTTGCGAGCTAGATTTGCGCGGTGCATGCTAAGAGTGCACTGGATGCATGTGGTACTCGTACAGCATGTCAGAATAGCGAGCGAAATATTATCGATCCACAAGGGGTCCGATAATCGACCCGGTATAATTTTGCTCGAGCACAAGCCCGATCGGCTCAAACTTAACGTCTTATTTTTCGCGGCGCTAAGTTGTTTCTAACACTCAAATTCGCTTCCACGAACTTATTCACACTGAGCGTATGCCAGCTTATCCTTGTTTATCATTCAGAGATATCTTTTCTAAATTAATAAAGCTGTTATTTATTTGTTACGATTGGCGATTTTAATTTCTTTTACGCGTATTTGTCGCTCTATTTGTATCGCCTCTTGCCTTCATGTAGTGTTCGTCCAACATCCGCCCTGCCCCTCTACCGTTAGGTGAGCTAATCAGCCTGCGACGAAATCGACTTTTTTCTTCGCGTCTTTTTTGCGCCTATCTCGCGTATTGATACGTATTGATACGTGCAAGACTGTACCTGGCGCCCAATTTAAATTCTCGCGAGTTTTAAGGTTTCGTGCACGGCACGTGCGGAACTTCTTCCACCCCGTTCCCTCCCGACGTGTAACTATTTCTCCGTTTACTGTGTTTTTGACGACGATCCCTTTTCCCGTATCTCCCGACCGGCGAATCGTACTCCCGTTCGCCGGCGCAACGGAACATCAGTGCGACGGAGAGATCGCGCGCAGAGTTCGCGGAGGGAAAAGTCGTCGCAATATATACATGTATGGTCAAATATTAATATTTTAATATATTTTTTAGCGTATCTATGAAGCGTTAAAAAGTATTATAAATAAAGAAAAAAATAAATAAATAAGCGGCGTTATCTGCCCGCATCGTCCGCACCACCCGGATATGTACCCCATTGTCCATACCATCCTGATATGTGCCCGCATCGTCCGCACAACCTGGATATGTGCCTGCATCGTCCGCACAACCCAGACACAAATTTTTTTTAATTTTATATTTGAATTTTATTTGAATTTTGTTTGAATTTTATTTATTTTTATTTTATTTATTTGTATTTAATTTTAATTTTATTTTAAATTTAATTTTAATTTTATTTAATTTTATTTTTTTTCAATTTTATTTTGTCTAATTTGATTTTCTTTTATGTAATAATTATGTGATTTAGTTGTATTATATGTAATGTGATTTAGTTTGATTATTATTGTATAATGTGATTTAGTTTTATTATTAGTTATAGTATATAATTATTAGTTTTATATTGAAGTATAATAACATTATATAATATTTTAAGTATACTTTTAAGTATAACAACTATTATTTACTAACTATTATAACTTAAAACTTTTAAGTATAATAGTTTTAATATAATAATTTTAGTATGACATACGCGCGCGCGCACACACACACACACACACATACACAAATTGAATTAAATATATACAAAATAAAAGTTTTTTTTTAAATATATATAATTTTTTAACTCCGTCTGTCCGTTTCTCTCTCTCTCTCTCTCTCTCTCTCTCTCTCTCTCTCTCTCTCTTTCTCTTTCTTTGCTTATATTCATTTATTCCCATTATTATATTCTTTTATTTGTTTGGTTTTTATTCTTTTTATTTTTTTTCTACATGATAAATTAATTCATCTTTATTCATTATTCATTCTTCATTATTCATCTTTTACATTTTATAGAGCATAAATAAAATATTGTGTATTTTATAAATAAAAAAAGTATTATATGTATGTGTATGTTTCTGTATATACATTTGTTGTATTAAAATAAAAAAAATAACTTGTATATCTTATTTATGTTGTATAAAATAAAAATACATAAATTTATTTATTTATTTATTTTCGTGTAAAATATAAGAATAAAATAGATGAATAAATATTGAACAAATATTAAAATAATGGGAATGAATGAATAATAAATGAACAAAAGAAAAGAGAGAGTGAGAGAAGCGCAAGTGAACGTATAAGTGAATATGCGAGGAGCATGAAACGATACATAGTACATAGTGAGCGAGCGATTAGAAAGAAACAGAGTGATTGAAAGAAAAAAGATAGAGAAACTGTAATAATGTTAGTGTATGCGTACATGTACTCTGCATACATGTATATTGTTCTATACACTTGAAAAAAACGAAGATAATACAATTATGTCTTTGTCATGTAAGATTGCAGCTCTGTCTATTGCGACAGCACGCAACTACTCTACTGCTCTGCTTTACACTTGAGCCTCGATCTCGCACACATACATATGCACGAAAATTTTAGATTGATTATCTTTTTTATGAAGCTTCTAAACTCATTTCTCTAAGTTCACTGATACTCTTTGATGAAATGTCAAGTCGGATTGTTACTGATTAGGCATGTGCAGATTACAAATTTTTTATATTAAATAAATGTTGACGGCAGAAGCCGATAACAAAACTGTAATTTTGTAATTTTTTTTGATGAAATTTGACTTTTTATATGAAATCATATCTACCAGAGTACGTTATTATATATACTTTAATTATGGAAAAGGATTTGTCGATATTTATAATAAACAAAAAGAGTATACATTTTAACTTAATATTTGCGTTTTGATCGGTAAATCAAACCTTACGGATCCCCTTAAGTTTCTAAGCGCGACTCTTAAAAAATTGACGTTTTATCTCGATAAAAACGATCTAAAAATCGCACACTCGGAGTTCCGCGATCTCGATGACGACAATTTTGAGCTCCTTTTGCAAAAAGTGTATTTCCGTACGAGTACGTCGACGATGTCGATAAGTTACGTCTGCGCGAGGCGTTCTACATTTCGCTAATCGGCAATCCGGTAGCGATTACGAGCGCACGATAGAAGTCTGGGAGCGATTTCGTGCTCAGACGCTGGGCGAATATAGTCTGTATTTAAAAACCGACATTCTTCTATTAGCTTGAATTGTCCGTGAATATTAGTTTGGATCCCGCGCATTATTACATATTACCCAGATATAAGTGGGACGCTATGTTAAAGTATATGGACTTTCGATTCGAGCTGTTAACCGACATCGATATAGTGATGTTCGCGGAACGCAGAATACGCGGCGGGCTGAATTAATATTCCAATATGCGCACGCTAATAACAAGTACGTACATTCGTACGATCTCTCAAAACCGTATCTTATGTACTTCTACGTAAATAATTTATGGATGATCGATGTGTCAATCGTTTCCTTACGAAGGTTTTCAATAGATCAAGGATGTTATGAGAATCGATTTAATGTCGGTGATACTGGATTCGCCTATCAGTTTTTATTCTAGAAGTCAACCTTGCAAGTCCGCCTTTCGCAACTCTCACGCTGACTTGCCGTTCTGACACGCGATAAATCTCCCAGAAAATGGTAGGATAAATTTCTCGCCACGTTGTGCGATATGTGACATCACTATCGTAACTTGCAGCAATGCATTAAACATGAATTACGCGTTACGAAGATACATCAAATACTACAATTTGCGCAATTTCCGTGGCTATATTCCCGCGGATACATCGAACTGAATATGCGACTGCGGATTAGCGTGAAAAACGAGTTTGAGAAAAATCTGTATAAATTGATGAACAATGCCGTGGACAATATATGGAGAATGTGCGTAATCATTCGGATATCCGGCTAGTGACCCAATGAGCGATATGGCGCGGAGATGATGATCGCGATGCCCAACTTTTACAGTAGAAGCATTTTCGCGGAGGATCTAATAGTTGTGGAGTTGCGCAAACTGAGGAAATTCCACAAACCGATCTACTTGGTTATGTGCATCCTCGATGTGTCCTCGAAGATTCGTGTATACGAATTTTACTATGAGTATATTACCGTTGTATCGAGACAAGTGCAGAATAATGTACACCGACACGGACAGTTTTATCTATCACGTCGAGTGCGAGAATATGTATGAGGATATGAAGCGCGACATCGATAAATTCGATACAAATGATTAAGCGGCAGGCAACGGTATGCTCGTTAACAAAAAGATACCGGGTATTATAAAGAAGGACAATGGTGCGATCATGATGGCGGAATTTGTTGGACTTAGAGCGAAGATGCGCTGCGAGTCGATAGTAAGAATGAGACGAAAAAGATCAAAAGCAAGAGCGACGTCATCACAAAAACACTAACTTTCGACGATTATTCAGGCTACCTTCGACGAGAGATCGAGATAACGCGCGAGCAGTCCAGTAAGATCTAAGTTATATGATGTACATACGGTTTCGTAGTCGAAGATCGCGCTTAGCCTGTATTATGATAACGGTACGTTGTAACCGAAACAACTGATACTTTATCGTAGGAGCATTATAAAATACCAAAGTAATAAGCTTCATTTTTTAATCGATAAAATTCATACAATTTATAATGTAGTTTATGGAATAAAAATACAATTTATTTTAATAATACAATTTATTTTAATAATATAGTTTATTAATAACATTTTTATTTAATAAAATATATTTTTTAATCATAATATATTTTTATTATAATACAGCAGCTTTATTTATCAAAGCATTGTGTGACTCATCTATTTCTAATCATTACATTCCTCGCGCTAATGCTTTGAAAAACGGAGCATTGACATGTGTCATTTTTGCAAAACGCTCAAATATTATTTACTTGTACCTGTGCATGACAATTTAATCTCGTTTTATGAATCGTTTGCGACGAATCGCTTGTCCCCAAGCATCGCGCCATACTCGTTGATGTAAGGAGAGGCTCACTTGCACACAGTACAATTGGACACGTTGCAAATACGCACTGTGATATTAGACACATAAAGTTGCACACCGTTCGATTGGACACATTTCAATTGCGCACAATTCGTTTGGACACATTTCATTTGTGCACCGTTCAATTGAACACGTTGTTTCTGGACACAACAGACATTTTTGTATAATTTAAAATACGTACGCGCATGTATACACGCATGTATGCATGTATAATTTTGAAATTTTTTGAAATTTATTATTAACTTCATTTGGTAAATAAACGTTTGTTACAATTCGTTTACACACAGTTTTGTTGCGCACAGTTTTTTTGCGCACATTTTTTGCGCACATTTCCTTTGCTTACATATCCTTTGCGCACATATCATTTGCGCACATATAATTTGCGCACATTTCTTTTGCTGTATGTTGTAAGTTGTAAAGCGAGATCCACTCTGCCTACCGGCGGGGAAGGTGGCCGACGATCCCTTTTGCACCCCCTTCCCCTCGTGTGTGTGTGTGTGTGTGTGTATGTGTGTGTGCTTAAGAAATGTGCACAAAAGAAGTGTGCGTAAAAGAAATGTGCGCAAAAATAATGTGCGCAAAAGAAATATGCGCAAAAGAAATGTGCGCAAAAGAAATGTGCGCAAAAGATATGTGCGCAAAAGGTACGTGCGCAAAAGATATGTACGCAAAAGAAATGTGCGCATAAGAACTATGCCCAAAAGAACTGTGTGTAAACGAACGTAATAAATTTATTAACAAAATGAAATTAATAATGTCAAAAAATTTCAAAATTATACATGCATACATACGTGTGTATATATTTTAAATTATATAAAAATATGTCTTGTGTCCAAAAGCAAGTGAATAGTTGAAGTCCAATCGAATAGTGCACAAATGAAATGTGTCCAAACGAACTGTGCGCAAATGAAATGTGTCCAAACGAACTGTGCGCAAATGAAATGTGTCCAATCGAACGGTGTGCAATTTTATGTGTCAAATAACTCAGTGTGCAATTGCAACGTGTCCAATTGTATTGTGTGCAAGTGAAGGCTTCTCGTTGATGTACACCTTGTAAATGTGATTAATCTCGTTCGATTTTTCCCCGCTAAGAAGAGCTTTCACATACTTTTTCCTAAAGGTACTAGTTGATCGTGCAATGTTTCGTGATCTTGAGGAGTTCGAAGAGTTTGTCTAATAGATGTTTCGAGCGATTCGAGATTCCCGATTTCGAATACTTTCTCCTCGCCCAGCTTGAACAAATCTTTTTTGGCGGGGAACGTGTCTAACGGAGTAGAGACGGTGTAAACTAATCATCGCGTTCGCTCTTGTTTCACTCCGAGCTTTTCCCGCATAGGATTGCGATTGTACTCTTTTCCATTTTGCCTCGATGGTTGTCGTCGGTTCGATCACCTCGCGTTTGATCTCGTCTCGCTTGTCTCGCTCGGCGCGTTTGGCGATGCGGCGAAATGGTTCGACGATTAGTTTGAAATTAGTTTCCATAGTGTTAAAGATCAAATTATCCGATTTGTCTTAAAGCCACGGGGCGCGAATGCGGCACTCGTAAGGGCCTCAATAACATTGATCGATATTCGTTGCGAGATAAATCACTGTGATCAATTGTAGATTTCCGCGTCAATCAAAGCACATTATTCGAGAGTAATAATAAGACTACCGCGCAACGCAGTAAATCAATGGATCAATCACATCGTTCCACTTATATCACCTCTCCCGTGATCTCGATGTTAAGGAAGTTTGCGTGATGAAGATGATCGATTTCGTTAAACTAGCTCTCAAACGATCGATTAATACGGATGAAAAAGTTCATGTCTAAGTTCTTTTTCAATCCTTTTTTCTGTGAAGAACGAAAATACCCGACAAGAAGACGATATCTCAGACATGTAAATCATGAAAAGATCCAAGTAAATTGTGTGCCGCCTTGAATAAAGTACTCTGAGTTGAGCCGATGAAAACTCCGGGAAGAACATCCGGCCATCTTAAATATTCATCGACTACGTGGCAACATATTCAAAGAATCCTAATATTCACGGCTTTCTAGATTTTCCATTAATAATTGGTGGTGATAATTATATTCGTGAAGTGTTTATTGTAATCTTTTCGCGCGCGTTTGCAAGATTTCCTACCCGCCTACAAGATTTACATTCCTGAGAGCAAGATCGTTATCCCAAGTACAAGATTTCCGTATTTTCAGAATCCGCAATCAAAACTAACAATCAAGAGTAGATCGATGCGCTCAAGTATCGCTTCTGCTTGAATTAATTAATTTTATCTATCTGCAATTAATACGACCATGAATTATTTTTTACTTGTTATTGTTGAAATATACACAATAAATCTTGTAGTGAAATTGTGACTCAGTGTTTATTTTGTTTCTTTCAACCTTTCGACTTCATCTTTCTATCAGTCATTTCGCAATCTGAACGGATCCGGTAACAAAGTATCGTGCCCGCAGGCACGCCCAGTGCCCCCACTGTGGTATGCAGCTCTGACGTCGGCGGTGGGGCTCTGACTGCAATAATCCCTCAAGGCTGTGCCGGCGGGTTTAATCAAAGTGACTTGAGGAGTAGCGGCTGGCAAACGCATATCTAAAGGGTAGTGTCCCTCGAATCAAATGCATTCGAAACGTTTCATTCATTAAAAAGAGGCCTGAGTGGAAAAGAGGAGAAAGGGGAATCCCCTCAATCTCCCGTCATCCCTTCATAGAAAGAGGAGAAATGGGAGAGAATTGAAAGGCGGAAAAGGGGAGGGGCATTGCACAGAAGGGCTGCTTTCTCTTCCTCCAGCTTACCCCCACGACTTTCCGCAGAAGAGAGGAGGGAAAAAGGAGGAAATTCCGATGATCGACCGGGATTGTGCAGTCCAGATCGTAGGAGGATAAAGATTTGTCTGGTCGGCTCTTGGGCCGTCCGAAACCCGTTGCCTAAGATGTTATCGATGTTTCGAGATTGGATACTTGAGGGACCGGTGCATCGGTGCATCAGTGAGGTGGATCGGTCCGGCCTGCACGATATTTCCGCTGTGGGAATTGGAGCCATCGGTAGAAGGAGTACACGGCTGCCCCAAGGTGTGCTCTATGCAGACTTGGGAAAGCCGCCTGGGCACTTTTTGGGAGATGTCGGATGCACTCCCCGTCCGCCCAAGAAGCGGAAAAGAGGCGCGCCTTCTTCGAAATCGGGAAGCCCGACAGAGGAGCCAGGTCCTCCCGATAAGAAGACAGGGGAAGCGGATCCTCGCAAAGATGGCGGTAATACCGCTGCTGGAAAGGCGAGAATACGACTTGAGTGTCTCCTTTTCTCCCCACGGCCAGGATACCAACGACAGAGAGGGAGTGCTCCCCGTCGGTCCGCCTGGACATTGCACATCGCGTGGGCCGGGGCAGGGTGGAGGGGCGCATCACGGAGGATTTGGGAAACCGTCGCGTCCCCCTCCTGCCCGCTGAGGGCGGGGAGAGAATGCGTCTGCACCGCTGTCGGGGGTCCTCCATTGAAAGGACGCGGGTGGAAGAGCTCGCGCTCGAGAAAAGCATGACGGGAGGGAGACGGGTCGATCAAGCTGTCCCCCCCCTCTTGCGGTGTAAAGGACACTACCCTGGGGGACAGTATCTTGTGCTCCATACAGGTACACGCTACAAAACGGCTCCACTGTATAGCAACATTACCCCGAAACGGGCGATGGAAAAATCCAGCAACGCCTGCGAGATCTTATACGCAGGATAAACAGTTTGGACGGATCAGTAAGCCCACCATCCTACCTAAGGGATGCCTAGTTCGCCGGTCCACACACTCGCATCCGACTCAGCGACCTCATTGCTTACTTTCTTGCCCACGGGGACCACGGGGATGCCTGTCAATTGTATCCCGATCTGGATACACGCCCTGACCCTGTTATGGGCAGAAGTTTGGGAGGAAGATTTGGAAGGGCTAGGATGGATGGGGAGGAGATGAGATTCGAAAGTCATTGGATATAAAGTTGGAGACCTACCTATTTTAACCTCTAACTTAAAACTAAAAGACGCGAGATCATTTGAAAGTGCGGCTTCTCCGAGAAGATTACGGGATCACACCTTTATGGCCGAAAACTCCGACTTCCCCAGCTGAACGATCCCTAGACAAAACTACGACTACGATTAAAATTCAAATCCCTTCAACCAAAAGGATTCACAACAAAAATCTGCGGGTGCTATCTCTGAGTTCGACATGAAAAGATGTGCTACCTCTAGCCATTTCCATTCGCTTTGTGGAATTAAATCTCGCAGAGTCTCCCTGTGCGCGTCAAAAAGCGGACAGTCCAACAAGAAATGATGAACCGTGTCTATTCCGCTCCTGCATATGCACGTATCATTGTCAAGACCGAGCGATTCGAGTTGCGCCCGAAAATTTTCATGTCCAGTGAGGACTTACATGCTCCAAAAATTTGCTTCATAGAACCGTGCAACCAATCCGTGGCGTATATCCTTGAAGAAGGCGAAAGTGGTTCGACCCTTGGTGGAAGAAGACCATTTGGTCTGCCACATATTTATCGCCTTATCCCTGATTTCTTCAAACGCGTTTTTCTTTCTTATTTCGGCGGATACTTCTACATTTCCTATCTTGTCGTTTTTCTCTATTCTAATTTGGTATCGCACCGATATTCTCCCGGAGTAATATGTCAACTGGCATCGCTCCCACAGAGACGACACAGAGCGAGTCTCACGAAACCGTGCAATATGCGTCGGTCATCGAAATCAAGACGCTGCGCTGCAGGGCTTTTTAAGATCCTAACATCACTCTCTCTACACAGGTCGACTCATTCCGCAGCGGCATAAGTTACTGTCGGTGCAAACATGCCCCGGGAGAGAGTGCTCTAAAGCGCAAACCCCATTCGGCTCTTGCTAATCTACCTAATTTTTGAAAAAGCAACCCGACTTTGCTATTTAAATTATTACGAGTTCTAGCTCTCATAAATTTATCTAAATTAACGCCAAGATATCTATTTGTTTAAACTCTTTTTGTGTTTTTAAATTTTATTATTGGTGACCTACTTTCAAAATTCGCGATATTTTTATTATGTCTGCGCTTCCTATCTGGTCGTGTTCCTCCCCATCTACCTATTGAATTTCGCGTTATCGCGTCGCTTCTTAATATTATCGCTTGCTTAATATTATCCGTTCGGAGATTTGTAGTTTCGCGGACTCGCACCAGTTTACGATTGCGTCGACCACTCGTTGTCTTTCCGTTTCGATTTCTCTACGCGAATTACCATTTATAACGACGACGAAATCATTCGCGTATGCGGCGAACCGGTTTTCGACCATGCTCTCCAGAAGTAGTAAGAGACCATCGAACATAAGGTTCTAGCAGGCCGGACCGAGGATGGAATCTTATGGACACCTTCTCGTAGCCCTTGGACACTTTTGTGGAACCGAACGTGAATCTAACTTTTCGATTATTAAATTAAATCCGGAGTTCTTCGAATATATTTCGCGGGCAATTCCGTTTTTTCAAACTATCCAACACAAGGGGCAACCAGACAATGTCAAAGGCTTCGGAGATGTCAAAGAGAAGCGTACCTCTTTTCGAAGAGTGGCCTTGGACACAGTACAATTGGACACGGTGCAAATGGACACATCTCAAATGGACATTGTTCATTTGCCCACCGTTCGTTTGGACACCGCTCGTATGCAGGCACGCACGCACACACACACACACACACACATACGGGGGTGTGCAAAGGAGACCTTTGTCCCCCCCCCCTTTTCGCATCCGCCCCCGGTAGGCAAGGTGAATTCCTTAACTACTTACAAAGTAGATGCTACATTGTGTGTGTCAAATAAACGGTGAGCAAATGAACGGTGTCCAAATGAACGCTGCGCGTCTTTCTGTGTCCAAACGAACGGTGTCCAAATAAACAGTGTCCAAATAAACAGTGTATAAGTGAGCGGTTTTCAAGTAAACGATGCGTATTTTTCTACGTGTCCAAAATTACTGTATCTAAATGCACCGTGTCCAATTGTACTGTGTCCAAGTGCGCCGCTCCCTTTCCGAATGCCGAAACCATACGCTGCAACTCCACAACAACATCTTCCGTCGATCTTCCGAGCATAAACCCGAACTGTCGATCGGAGACCCTACTCGGTGCCAGTGACGTGTTAATGAGGAGAGTTTTGAGAAGTTTCTGGAAAATCTTCCTTACCACGGAGACAGATGGGCCTATATAATTTCGGGTCCCTCTCGTCCTTATCCTCGCCTTTCAGAAGGATTCGAAGTGAACCCTCCTTCCAGATAGAAGGAAGACGCCTCACTGGAGGCATCCGTTGAAAATTTTGACGAACTGACCGGAAATTAACCTACAAGCGACCTTCAATACCGTGACCTCAACAAAGTCCAATTACGGTGCCTTATTATTTTTAAAAATTTTAACCGTTACATTTCTGCAGTCGTACAGTAAGGCGTCGGCTGTATTTGGGAAAATTTTCGAGGAGAGACAAATTTCACTGTTCAAGCGTGTCATTATTTTCCTAGTCATCTGGAGTGTCACATCCAGGAGATAGCGGGCGGTCTCCTCTAATGTTTTTTGTAGAATATTCGCCATACCTGAGTGTGCTAAACACCCTCTCAACTTGGAGATTTTTCGCCTGTTGTTTATAAACGAAACCCCAGGATTCCGTGTTACTGTACGATGTGACAAACTTCCGCCAGTTCGCAAGCTTTGCCCTTCTTACCTTTCTGTATTTCCACAAAGAAAAGCGATATTCCAACTTCAAGGCAAGTGGGTTCGTCCTGTTCTCTCTGAAACGCACGCTGTTTCCTATATATTCCTTTTTTGAGTATATTTAATTCTATTGTCCACCACGGGTAGGACTTTCTAAAACGCCTTTTCCTTGGCATTGATGACAAATAAGTTTCGATAAGAACCGTTGCCAGTGTTTCCGCCATTTCTTCTACTCGCGCTGCAGAGCATATGTTGAGGACCTCCAGTTTTGATCTTGAAAGATCAATCAGACCAGTGCTGGAATTTACTTGCACATTTCGGTCCGATTCTGTGGCTCACGCCTTTTGCCCCCCATTCCTCGCTCACGCGTTAGCAACGAGTCGCTTGGTACGCGTAACTAAGAAGCGAGACGCTACGTCTCAGGAGCGTCCGTGTGTAAGAATGCCTAAATATAAAGATAATATTTTTCTGAAAACACCGTGAAAATTCTCAAAATTTAAATTTTTTCATTATTGTTTTATATTTTATTAATATAAAATATTATATTTTTTTCTTTTAAATTATTACATCAATATAATAAATTATTTATTTCGTTTATATAATTTACATATTTTTATGATACTTCATTTAAAGTTTTCTCTTAACTCGCTTTACAATAATAATTATAATATAGGACAATTGCAATATAGTTATAATATAATTATAATTTTGAGACAATAGATTTCCACATCACCAATGAAGTACTATTGTTAATGCGTTGTTTTTTTAAGTGGTTTCCCCAGTAGGCCTATTCCACTAAAGAAGAATAATTCGTTCGCGTACATATATATATAGAGGAAAAATTATATTAAAGATGAAAAAATAAAAGAACGAAAAAAGAGAACAATCGCATAAACATTAATTTGATTTTCTAAGCTATTTATGTGAATTTACAAGGAATAAAATATCTACGAAAATATTAGATGAACTAGAGCGCATCAACGAAGATAATGATACATCGCTTAAACAACAACATTTATCTGTTTTCGTATATTTTAATTTTGAAAATGAACATTCACATAAATAAGTAGAGCCGAACATAGAAAAAATTCGAAGACTGAATTTTATAAGTTCGGGATATTTTGATGAATCTAAAAAATTCAACACCTTTTTCTGGCCGCGGTTTAAGAGACAGATCATTTTGCAAATCACAAAGTTCTGTCTGAAGTTCTACATTTTATTCTTCAATCGGAACAATGAGAGGATTTTCAAAAAGAATTAGATCTTTTCTAAGTAATTCAAAATCATTAAATCGCGTATCAAATTGGGTTATTAAAGAATTAATTAAATGAAGTTGTTTTTTAAAATTACAATCTTTGCCGTATTCTTCAAAAAGAATTTGGCAAGATGGATAAAAGTGAAAACTATCTTTTTCTAAATAATTTTTGAATAATAATAATTTTCTACGAAATGAGTCAATATGACTGACTAACTTTGCTATCGTTTGGTTGGCCTTTTGCAGCTTCAAATTTAAATTATTCAAATGGAAAGTTAAATCTGTAATAACAGCTAACTCAGAAAGAAAATCTAGGTCTTCGAAAATAGATTTAAATTCGTCATAATTTATAGACATTTCTTGCAAGAAAAGGAAGATTTTTTTTCTTATTACAGAAAATTTCTCTAGACATCTCCCTGCTCTAAGCCATCGAACTTCGGAATGTAGAGGTATATCTTTATAATTGCATTATGTTCTTCGAGAAAGGATTGAAACTTTCTATAATTCAGAAATTTGTGTCCTCCTTTTATTGCATTAATAATTTTAGTAACTATCTGCATTGCGGTACACAATTTAATCGCTTTCCCACATAATGCTTCCTTATGATTGATATAATGAATAAGGGGGAATTTTAAATTTCGCTGTTTTATTTGGCCAAAGAATCCAATTTTCGAATCTGTCATTGCTTTTGCGCCATCAGTTACGATAGCCGAACATTTAGAAAAATCAATATTTAATTTTTGTAAGGTTTGTTCAACGGCTTTAAAAATATCTATCCTGGTTGTTGTGCCATGTAATGGTATAAAATTTGAAAGTTCTTCGACACATGAAAAATCGTTTTGTTACGATTCGAGCAAAAATACTCAACTGGCACACATGTTGATTATCGCTGCTTTCATTGAGGCATAACGAAAAATATGAGCACGTTGCTAATAAATATTTTAATTTTTCTTCTATAGAAGAAGCAATGTGAATAACTCTTGCTGCTACTGTTTTTATTTAACTGTATACTAGCAGCTTCTGCAAAAGTTAAAGAATTTCCAAATGATTTTACAGCTTCTATGAGGCATTCCTTTATAAATTTACCTTCAGTAAATGGCTTAGAATGTTTAGCGATTAAATGTGAAATAGCATATGATGCAGTGACTGCTTTTTTGAAAGATGTTGCATTATTATTGATTTCAAAATTTGTATTATCACTACAACCTTCTTCATATACTAATTTTAAACTATTTATTGTTTCCCATACATACTTAACTTTTTTCCACATTAATCTTTTCATCAAACGTAAAGGATGGAATAGATATCTTTAAAGCCATTGAACAAATCTTTTAAAAATTTAATATCAATTTTTCTAAATGTTTGGCTATCGTAATTGATGGCAATTACAGGTTCGAAAATTCTTCGGTCAAATAAAGCAGCAAAATTTAAAATTCTCCCTTATTCATTGTATAATCCATCAATAAACATTGTGAAAAAGATTAAATTGTGTACTGCAATGCAATTACTAAAATTATTAATGCAATAAAAAGTGGACACAAATTCTGAATCATAGAAAGTTCCAATCTTTTCTCGAATAGCATAGTGCAATTTATACAGATATACCTTTACATTCCGAAGTTTGATTGCTTAGCGCAGGAAAATGTCTAGAGAAATTCTTTGCAATAAGAAAAAATATTTTTCTTTTCTTGCAAGAAATGTCTATAAATTATGACCAATTTAAATATTTTTTCAAAAACCTAGATTTTTTTCTGAATTAACTGTTATTACAGATTTAACTTCCCATTTAAATAATTAAAATTTGAAACTGCAAAAGGCCAATCAAACGAGAGCAGAGTTAGTTAATCATATCGACTCATTTTGTAGAAAATTATTATTATTCAAAAATCATTTTTAAAAAATTTTAAAAAAATAGTTTTTACTTTTATCCAAATTCTTTTTGAAGAATATGGAAAAGATTGTAATTTTAAAAAACAACTTCATTTAAGTAATTCCTTTTTATTTAATTAACCCAGTTTGATACGCGATTTAATGATTTTGAATTACTAGAAAAGATCTAATTCTCTTTGATAATCCTTTTATTGTTCTGAAACAACAAAATGTAGAACTTCAGGCAGAACTTTGTTTGATTTGCAAAATGATCTGTTTTTTAAATTGCGGCCAGGAAAAGGTATTGAATATTTTAAGATTTTAGATACATCAAAATATACCAAACTTATAAAATTTAGTCTTCGAATTTTTTCTATTTTCTACTCTACGTATTTATGTAAATGTTCATTTTCAAAATTAAAATATACGAAAATTATCTTCGTTGATGCGCTCTAATTCATTTAATATTCCTGTAGATATTTTATCCTTTGTAAATTCACATAAACGGCTTAGAAAATCAAATTAATGTTCATGCGATTGTTCTTTCTCGTTCTTTTATTTTTTCATCTTTAATATAATTTTTCTTTTTCATATATATGTGCACGTGGACAGATTAATCTTTTTTAGTGGAATAGGTCTACTGAGGAAATCACTTTTTAAAAAAACGCATTAACAATAGTATCTCATTGGTGATGTGGAAATCTATTGTCTCAAAATTATAATTATATTATAACTATATTGCAATTGTCCTATATTATAATTATTATTGTAAAGCGGGTTAATAAAAAACTTTAAATAAACTATCATAAAAATATGTAAATTATATAAACGGAATAAATAATTTATTATATTAATGTAATAATTTAAAAGAAAAAAATATATTTTATATTAATAAAATATAAAACATTAATGAAAAAATTTAAATTTCGAGAATTTTCACGGTGTTTTCAGAAAAATATTATCTTTATATTTAGGCATTCTTACATACGGACGCTCCTGAGACATAGCGTCTCGCTTTTTAGTTAAGCGTACCAAGCGACTCGTTGCTAACGCGTGAGCGAGGAGTGGGGGGCAAAAGGCGTGAGCCACAGAATCGGACCGAAATGTGCAAGTAAATCCCAACACTGAATCAGATTATCAGCGAACTCCCAATCAGCCCGATGGATGTCGAAATTCATGTTTTCGGCATCCTGATCTCTACCCGATCCCTTTGATACTCTCAATCTAATGTCGACTGCGTTATGGTCGCTGGTTGTACAATCAGACCTCTAGTCGCCGATGAACTGGCTTATGGAGAGCAACACCAAAGTTACGTTGATGAATGATGAGCCTATTGCCGTTCAAAAGGTAGGCCCTTGTCGAATGTCATTTACCACATTCATGCCAAATGATCGGATGAGGTCTTCAAATATCACACCTCTTTCGTCTGTCCTCTGGGGACCCCAGAGTGACGAACGGGCATTGGCATCAACGACGAATAACAGTCTTTTCCCCCTCAGCGAATGAAACATCATTTCGAGGTGCCTGAGATATTTTTCTATCTCGTCGCTATGCTGGAAGAAAAATGCAACATATAAAGAGAAATCGGAAGTCTGATCACTTTCACACAGACGCAATGTGTTGTGCTAAGCTACGAGACAAGTAACATTTGAAAATGAGAGTTACAGACTGCCACTGCAGTCCACGGACATAGCGAGCATACAGCAGCCACCCTCATTCCTTTCCCTAAATCTACAAAAGTGTGGCTCGTGCCTTGCTTCTTGACGTGTAGTTCCTGCAATACAGGACGTCAAGTTGCTTTTCCGCAACGAGCTGACACATCTCACCCATTACTGCATTTGAACGTCTCATGTTCAACTGCAGAATTCTAACTCGTGTCGCGGAAAAAGAGAAGAACGAAGATGGTGCCGAATATCTGTTTATCGACAATGGAGAGGAATTTAATTCGCACAAAATGTGAGATTCGGGGACGCACGCATCTATTGTGGGTTTTATTACTACTTTATTTATCGCGGATCAATCTTTATTATTTATCGCAGAGCTATATTTTTCCCTATTCGCGGATCTATCGCTAATATTCACGTTTTGTCCCTCCTGAGTGAAGACATCAGGCAAAAACTTTTCCGTGGTTTTAATTGTATCGCATCACTCGAGTTTAACAAAGACAGCACAAAGGCTGCAACTCTGACTGTGCACCTGTACGTGTTGCGTCGCAAACTCCGTCGGGTACAGTTTAGCAAGGCGCTTTCAAAGAAGCGGAAGCCGTCACCAGCGCGCACACGAGCGGACTCGCGACTCGATGACACATTCCTTGCTTCCCTAGCAGCGGCCGCACTGGAAGCGATCTGCCAGACGGGCTCCTCCTCACCATAAAATTCGAAAAGTTATTTAGATCATCCATACTTAATCCCACAAGTACAAAAGGGGGGACGGCAGATAGCCCGAGGTAGTGGATCGTTAGCGACCGCAACTTTAACATTCTCGCCCCATTCATGTCATCGGCAAGTTTCCTAACACTTTAACATTGTGATGGGCGCCATTAAAAGAAAACGCCTATCTATTATGCGTCGATTCCTATATCATGATGGACTAAAACAAACCAAGCGATAACGACGAATTACGATGATGAAAAATGGAAACCTGAAAATAAAAAAATTATTAGTAGCCCCCAGTTCTGTCGCCGCTGGATCTGAGACTACAGAAGCGCAGGGCCAGGTGGGCGAGTACGACGTTCCTCTCTGCCGCATCAAAGCGCAATAGTGACGAACGAATGGAGATAGGCTGCCGGAAAATTAGAAATTTGAGATATTGAGGGGATGAGAAAGCCGAATACGGGAACGTGGCCAGCCAGAACGGTTTCTCTCTACTGCACCGAGGCACAATAGAGACGAATGGATGGAGATGGAAATCCGGAAAGTGAGGAGGTTGTTAAAAAGGAATTAGGAAGGACGCTGCTACTTATGAGCAATTCGATCAGCATTAAGTTTTAACTACGACAATCCTAGACCCCGAGATCGACTCAGAACATCTCCCCGCGTGGGCCGGGTTCCGAGACCCGCGGATCAATCGGGCTCGCGGATCACCAACACCGGCGCAAGGATCAGTAGGAAGTGTTATCCGGACGTCCATCAGAAAATCATAGTCTGATGTCAGCTCGTGGCTATGTAGAAAATATCGCTGTGACATCACTCAGCCTACAGCTATCGAATCTTATTTTTCAAAGTAGGTGGATTTTCAGGAGTACTACAAGAAGGTGGATGCACAACTTGAATATCAGAGGCTATAGGTCTTAACGAGAGAACTGTTATCGCGTAGCGCGTTACAACCGTGACAACTTAGACCGCGAGATCGACTCAGAACATCACCCGCGCGGGCCGAGATCCGTCACGGACAAACGGATCACCAGCACCCGCGCAAAGATCAGTAAAAAGCGTCACCCGGACGAGTAAGTCTCGATTGCGCACATTACCGATCGGATACAGATCTAATCGGACACCGGCTCGATCGGACACAGGCCCGATCGGACACTGACTCGATCGGACACAGACCCGATCAGACGCTATATCAAAGTACATGCATGGACAGGAAGCACGCGAGTGCGCGCGCACACACACATGGAAGGATGCAAGGGAGGCCTTCAGCCCCCCTCCCGCATTCACTTTGCCGGTAAGCAGGGTGGACCTCGTTATACAACTTACAAAGTACATGTTGCAATGTCCGATCGGGCCGGGGTCCGATCGGGCCTGTGTCTGATAGGGCCTATGTTCAATTGCAACCATATATGTCCGATCAAACCGGTGTCCGTTCGGCCTGTGTTCGATCGGACCCCTGTCCAATCGGGTCTGTGTCCGGAAATTTTGTCATGTCCGATCCGTAATGTGCGCAAACGGAACGATCCCCGGACGTCCTTCAGAGCGCCACGGTATCTCCCAAGTCATTGCCCACAATCGCATGGAAGGCCATACGGAGGGGGTTTTAGTGGGTATTCTCCCGGCCGCTTTTTTCGGGAGCAAGTTCCATATAACCCTGCCTCGAACCTCATCGAAGCGGGAAATGCGTAAAAGCATTTCCTCTTTGTCAAAAAAAAAAATAAATAAAATAAAAGGCACGGTGCGAAACACATAGCAACCTCGTTCTCCTTATTGCCGCCATATTGTCTTCAACGTTGTGTTTCATACGAATCGCGCGCTTTTTAGCTATCTCTTTCGTCATTTTTTCTCGTTCGTCAATATCCTTTATAACTATCGTGATTAAAAAATCGATTTTTTTTCACTCATGATGACTGATCGCTACGGCACAATGAACTCGTCTGCATCTGCCGTTGCAAAACGCGCTTCCTTTGTGTATCACTAGAAAACTGTATTCGCCAACACGCGCAACACAGCGCGTGAAAATCCTTGTACGACATGTTGGTCGCGATTAAAAGATCGATTTTGTCGTGTCGATGTTCACGTAATCGTTGTATGCGTGGCGCAAGTTGATGCCATTTAAAGCTATTTAATGCTGTTTAAAGAAAATCGACATATTCGTGTTATCTTTTATCAAGTGTTCCGATATCTTAACGTACGTTTGACACAGAAGCAATCGACATTTGAGTGTCGATCCATAGCAAAGTACTCCCTGACAGTGTTCTGTTTATTGCACGTACGTCATCGAACGTTCTAAGTGAAATAACGTTGGAATTATTGGAAAATATGAAATAACCGATATCCTCCATTGATGTTGATAAGTTTTCTAAATATCTATATTTTAGTTGTTGCAAAAATTTTAAGTAAACGTAAATGTTCTCGACGCGTAAGCCTGCTTTCCAGTAGATTTATTAGCGCCTTCGTTTTACTGCAATTAGAGAAGCCGCAAATAACGCTACAAATAGCGCCTGGAAAAAAACAGCCGTTCTGCGCGTCCCCGCATCGTTCGACGATCACGTTTTACCGTCCAAATTCGTCACTTTTATTGCGATCGGCTGGACTTCCATTTCCAGTGTCAAGAAGTGTATGACCTCATGATGACTTATGTGTTTTGCAGGGTGCAGAGTGGAAAAAGAGTGAGTATGATAAGTGGATAAGGTGGAAGCATGAGTATGAAAGTGTGGAGAAGTGAAGAGTGCAAGGTGAGGTAAGGCGTAAGGGCAAATAAAAGGAGTTTAAGGGAGATATGAGAGCATAGCAATTAAGCTATAAGGTATAAAGTAGCGGAAAACATGGGTTAGTGGTTAGCGAATCTGTCGCTGGGGTGGGATAGCAAGATGGCGCAGTTTACCATTAAAGAAGCAAAGGAGAGAAGAGGTAACTATGAAAATATGAAAGAAATGTTGAAAAGAAAAAGGGAGAAGGCGGGGTTAGAAAAGAGAAAAGAGGATATTTTTAGAAGTAGGGAAAAAAACGGTATTAATAAAAGATGTGGAGTTAGAATGGATAGAGGGAGAAGGAGAACTGCAGGATATGATGAAGTTGGAAGATAGAAGTCGAGGAATTAATGAACGAGATGAGAGGCATGAAGAGAAGAAATTAAAAATATGAAAGAGGAGGTTAAGGAGGACATCAAGGAGCAAGAGGAAAGGGTAAGTGAAGAGATAGAAAACAACAGAAGGGAGTTTAGAGAGAGGGAAAAGAGATGGACGGAAGAGAGACAAGAGCTGAAAAGTCGTATTAAAGAATTGGAGGGGAAAATAGTTAAAAAATCGCGATATGAGAGAAAAAGGGAGTAAGGCGGTTAGTGTGAGGGTAAATGAAGTGTGAGGGTAAATGAAGTGATAGAATAAAAGAGATGGAAAGTAGAATGGAAAGGAGGAAAAGGGAGGAAAGAAGGAGAAACGTACTGATCAAAATGAAGGTAAAAAAAGGAGGAAGAAGGGTAGCGGTAGAGGATGTGTTTGATAGCATTGGAGTTAAGGCGAAAACCGAAGAGGTGAGGAAGATAGGTGGAGATGTGAAGGGAGGAAAGGAGATGGTTGTAGTAAAGTTGAAAAACAAGGATCAAAGAAAAGAGATTTGGAATAGGAAGAGCTTTTAAAAGGTAGGAAGGAAAGAATTATGGAGGATTGGACGTGGAAGGAAAGGAGAATGAGATGGAGATTAGAAGAGATAGCGAGGAAGGAGGAGAAGGGAAGAAAAGTTTGGATAGGGTATGGAAGAATAAGAATAGATGAGAAATGGTGGAAATGGGATGAGACGGAAGAAGTGTTGAAGGATGAGAATGGAAACTTAAAAAAAGGAGGAGAGGGTTAAGAAAAGGATGGAATGTAATATTTTGGATCGTGGCGAATATAAGAAATAAAGGGAGAGACTTTTAGAGAGAAGTGGAAGAGTGGGATATGTGGTGATGAATGAAACTTGGTTAGATAGAAAGAAGAAAAGGATGGGATAGATTGAAGGAATATTTACCGAAAGGATTTAGATGAAAAGTACAATTGGCGGAGAGGAACAATAAGAAGGGGAGAGCAATGGGAGGGATGTTAATAGGAATAAGAAAGGAATTTAAGATGGAGGAGTGAAGACAAAAAAGATATATGGTCTAATGGAAGTCACGATAAATGTGGAAGGCTAAAAATGAAATGTGATAAGGGTGTATGTTAGAAGGAATATAAAGAGAAAGCTGGAAAAGTTGAATGGATGGGCGGAGAAGAAGGAAGAAAACAATAGAATATTGATTGAGGGAGGGATTTTAATGCAAAAACAGGTGAGGAGGGGGGAGTAATAGGAAAAAGGTTTGGAGAGGAGGAAGGAAAGGGTAGAAGGTCTAAGAACAAAAGACTTAATAAGGAGGAAAGGGAGTTGCTGAAATGGATAGAAAAGGCGGTGTGGCTAATATTTAATGGGTGCACAAAGAGAGATGCAGTGAGGAAATGGACATATATAGGGAGAAGCGGAAATTCAGTATTATATTATGTGTTTGGGGATGATGAAGAGTGCAGGTAAGCTGGATAGAGATGGGGGATAAACATAGATTCCGATCACCATCCAATCATGGTTTGGATAAAAGGAGCGGAGGAGAAAAAATTAGGAAGGAAAGAGAAGACGAATAAAAAATGGATGTGGATGCTAGAGGGCAGGGAAGAGTTTAGGATGTCGCTAGAAAATGTAGAGAAAGTGGAGGGTGATGTTGGGAGAGATGTGGAGGAATATAATGGGAAAGACAAGATAAAGGAAGTGATGATGGGTGGGTCCACAACAAAAGAAGATAAGAAATAAAGGATAATGAAATAGTGAGTGTAAGGAGGAAAAAATACGGTAAGAAGAAATCTGAAGAGGTGGAAGAAAAAGGGAGAGGAAATTTTTATAGAAACGAAAGGGAGGTATAAAAAGTTGATAGAAGGGAAAAAGAGGGAAAGATGTAAGAGGGAATTGAGAGAAATTAGCAGGAGCAAGTTTGGGAAGTAGTGAAAGGAGGTGGAAGAAGAAGGTGAACGAAGATATAGCAATGAAGTGAGACGGTTTAGAAATCTATTGGTGGATGGTAGAGTAGTGATAGGTCAGAGGATAGGAATTAGGATTGATGAGGAGGAGAATGTAATGTAGGAATGTAGAAATGAGATTGGTAGCGATTGGAAGACAGAAGAATAATAGCGGTAAAGCGGTAAATATAAAGCGGTAAGGATGAATGGAATTCTGGCGGAGGTATGGAAAGGTAGTAGGAGGTATAGAAAGGAGGTACAGAGGAGTGAATATGGAGAAATAGATGAGAAGAATATGTAATGATTGCAGATAATAGATAGAAAGGAGAAGGGTGGATTGATGAATGGAGTGAGGGGATGATAACGATGTTAAAGAAGGGAGAGGGAGAAAGCGTGGAATAATATAGGGGGTATACACTTCGGTGTTAGCAAATAGATTAAGCGATGAAAAAAAAGGGATTAGTACCATTGCGGGGCGGAGAGAGGAACATGTCGCAGCACACGCTGGACAGTTGTCGAGCGCCATGTCTTTATTAGTATGGTAGGCTTTGACCTCTCCCTTCGGGCAGTAGTCGCTATCATGCTGGAGGGAGAGATCAAGTGGAGGGCAGTGGCCTCCTGCGAGACAATCATGTCGCGAAAGGAAGCCGCCGAGAGAGGTAGGAAGAGGAAGCGCGGTGGGGACCGCGCTCTTGTTTGGCCGCAGAGGCACCGGACTCGGCACCCGTCGTTTTCGCGGTCCTCGGCGTCGCCCTCTTGTCGCCCCAGAGATGAGTTAGGATGACAGTGATGAGAGGGGTAGGGGTCTGTGTCTTTGCTTCCTCCCTCCCTTCTTAACCTGGATTGGAGAAAGTAGGGCGATGGGCTGCAGAGACAATTCCCTTTCCCTTAAAAGAGCAGGATGGGCTTCGGGTGGACGGCGGGTTGCCTCGGCGGTTCGTGCGATCTTTACACTCGGGGCCGAGGGGATTGGGGCGAGATTAGATCCTCGCGCTGAACCTTGCACTCCCTCACAATATCACCCTCTCCAAACCAGGGGAGGATGGTAGGCTGCAGGAGAGGTGGTGTCCTTCCCGCGGCATAAAATATTGGTTCCGGACCGGAGAACACAATTAGTACTTTGGCAAAGCGGCGGCGATGGCTCATCTACACGGGCCATCGCTGCCGCAGGCAATTTATGCTCGGGAGGAAGATTATGGCGCTGGCAAGACCCATGCTCTTGCCATCCCAAAGAGCAAGGTCGGACACTCGAAGGGGTTTTAGTGGTTATTCCCCCGGCAGTTCCGCCGGGGGTGAGTCCCACATAACCCCGCCTCATTTCAAAGAGATGGGGTATGCGTAAAGGCATTTCCCCTCCCTTATAAAAAAGCCTTTTGCCAGATAACGACAGGGGGGTTCCAGAAATCATAAGCCCCCGCCTGCCGTACCCTGGGTGATCCGAACATCCCCAGGCTCGTACATTTATATAATTATAATAATCGTGATTGATAGTCAAATGAGATTAATCAACTGCAATCTAAATTATACGAATCTATCCTAATCTCAGAATTACTTGTATTATTACTAGCTTATATAATAATTACAAGCATAAATCTTATCCAATAGTATTCATATCACAAGATTAATAAATGATTTTCATATTGAGATGGTTATCACCCCAACCAATTAAATCAGCCGGAAAAGACAGCCCATCATTTTGATAAACAGCCAATTAGATACCCGGAGTTCCACACGTGCCAGGCATGTCTATCTAAACATTGAATTCTACATGCCTAGCAACTAAAAATATATGATCTTATCCAAAAAATTATTAACATATTTCTATTAATCCAACAGTTCCAATATCATTCACCTAACTATTGTACAAGACAACCAAATCAATTTATAAGAGAAGCCATTTCGGCATCGTTATTGATCAACCAATCCACATAGCAGGTTGAGGTTCACAATTTGTTTATCTATATATCACGATTTCAGTGGTCATTTGTATCAAGGTGTAGCGTACGGCTATTACTAATTTAATATCAAATTACGGCAGTGTAACCTCATATGAATAGGCTCAAAAACTGACACTGGTAGGCAATAAACCCTTATTGCATTTTTCGATTGAAGCAGCATCTAGTCGTAATGCAAAACGGAATGATCACTAGCTAAACTGCTGTAAATATCATACAATGTTCACCTAGAGCCGCTTCCTTATATTCAGATTGAAGAAACTGCCTCGTACGCAACAGAGGGCTTGACGGGTAGGGCCGTAATAAATATTACTTAACTTTATCGTTCTGCATTGAAACCGGTCCAAATTCAATTTCAATTTATTTTACGTAACTCTCCGCCAATATCGCCCTAATCGTCAAGCTCACAAATAAGAAAGCGCAAGTAGCTGTTAATCCACGCTAAGACATCAAATGCTCAACCAAAGAAGCTCTCAATTACGCAAAGTTCTGATTTCGATATTTTCATGATTCTGCGCTGTAATTGATGTTTCCATTTATGGATGGTAATCATAAAGCAGTTTCACTCTATTCTCATACTCGGCTAGTAATTCTCTCGGCCAATCAGATCAGCCGGAGGGAACAACTGTCATCTTAGTTAATCAACCAATCAGCCACTCAGAAGGTCCTACTCATACTAGACATACCCATCTATTCAGTAAATTTGCCGTTCTCCAATAATAAGTCTGTCATTTACTATTTCTACATAGTGTGACTTCCGCCCGGACTGCCGTAGTGGTAACATCGTGTGCTTAGTTCAAAGTCAGTTTTGAGTTAATTACAACATTAGCTATTGCTCTTCTCTATCAGCTATTTTCAGAGCTTTTTTTTATTTCTAACAAAGTGCTTCACCATACTTAAGTTTTAGTGCGTTGACCAAGTTATTTCTCCAAACACGGTGTTTTACGCCTTGAGCCTTTGTTTGGCGCACAGCCGCCATATTTCATCACCTCACCTTTTTGCCACTTTTGTAATTCTACACCCTTTTATTTCATTTTGCTTGTCGGCAAGAACTCAATACCATCATGTCTTCTCCGGACTCTGGAGAAACAAAAGGGCACCTCTACAATCCAGCTAACCTTAACGACCCCGACGCGGAAACTCAGGAAGCAGTGTTGAATCTCATTTCAACTTTCTTCCTCTACCCAAAGATCCCAATGAAAGCGACAACGAAATGGATACGGACCCTCTAGCTGAAATCTCCTCAAAGCAGCAACCTAAGCAAGACCAGCTACCAAAAAGTCATCTACCGACCCTCGCAGAGATCAAAGTATCAAGCACCAAGAACCTCAAAAGACAAAAAAGACAGTAAGACGAAGACGAAAATTCTTCCACAACCAAAAAAATCAACACTTTAAAGTAACTTTCTAAAGCAACTTCCCGACAAGGCTCTAAAAAACATACTCAGACAACTGCCATGGTCCATTCGAAATAATCATCATGTCCTCAGGAAAGATCAACACCTCCCTACATCCCTTAACAGTGGGCCGCCTCCTCAGTGTCACTCTAAAAAAGACATTATAGAAAGCTCAGGAAGCTCAGTTTTTCTAAAATTTCAGTCCTTTTCAATTCTCACAAAGCAGCCAATAATCTAATCAATAATCTTATCCTAAAATCCAAAAATCTAATAGCTTGCATTCCCTCTTGAAGAGTTTCAAGACAAGGAGTGATTAGAAATGTCCCATTCGATCTGACTGAAAATAACATTAAAGAAGGAATCGACTGTCCACTTCGGATTTCCTCTGTGCGGAGGCTTAACAGGAAAATTATCGATCCATCGACGAGAGTAGTGAGTTATTCTCCATCCAAATCTATTTCAATCACCTTCGAGGGTCAAAAAATATCACAGAATCTCTACTTGTTCATGGTCAGTATGAAATTACTTCGCTGATATCTAAACCTTCACTTTGCTATTCCTGCTACCGCTGTGGTAACATTAAATCTCAGTGCAGAGGCCAACCCCGCTGTCCTCTTTGTAGTAACAAATCTCACAACACTGACACTCCCTGTCCTAAAAGCAATCAACCTCTCTCATGTATCAACTGCAAGGACCTCCATAAGACAAATGATCCATCCTGTCCAGAATGGACCTTTTTGGAAAAGAAAATTCTAGAATTAGCAGCTCACAAAAATATCTTTATTATCGAAACTAGGAAAATTGTACGTGGAAGCAATAACATTACAACCAATTCTTACCTAGACTTTTCACATTTTCCTGAACTCAACAACTCTCCCACCACCGACATGCTCTTTCCAGCACAGCCTTCTCCTAGGGTCAACACTGCCCCTCCTTTCTCACATCTCCGCTTTTATGCAGAGGCTATTAACTCCGCGCATAAAAAAATGTCTTCCATTCCCAATTCCAACCATGACCATCCAAATAAATCCACTCTCCTCTTAACTTCTCTTCCTCATCTTCATTCTAACACCTACTTTTTTTTTTATTATTTCCATCTCCTCCCTATTTCACCTACTCTTATTCAAATCCCAATCCCAATCGACAACCCCCCCCCCCCAATTCTCTCCTAACAGCTCCCAACGGACGATATCCTCCTTCTTCATCTTCTGTCTATGATTCATCACTGGAATCCTCCTCCGTTCCTTTCCTATCCCCTTCCCATGACCCTTCTCATTCCCTCTTCTTCTTCTGTCTTGCAATTTCCTTCCTTTTCTCCCAGATATCTCTTACCCTTCTTATCCCCCTCATAAAATTGGTCATGGAAAAAATTTCTCCGCTTCTAAAAGCTTTCGATCTCTTCGATAATGTCATAAAAATCCTCCACGATTTAACCAACTCTAGCCTTCTCACACCCGACCTTGTCAATTAACATACCTTCACCTAACAAGTCTTCAACCTCGAATCCCTCCTCCATCAGAATACTACAATGGAACATCTTAAACAAAGTCGATTCTCTTTGCTCCACAGCGGATGATTATGATATCATTGCGCTGTCCAAAACTCTCAATCCAAACTCTATCTCTTCAAAACTTTCACATCTTTAGAAAAAATATCTTCTCACGCAACTCAGGAGGGCTTGCTTTAACCATCAAACGTGATATCCCCTTCAAAATCCTAGATAAATACCCACAAATTCCAAACTAATTCGAGAGTCAATCGGTTACCATTCAAATAGACAATCAACTCCTCCAAATCACATCCATTTACAGATTCCCCCACTTCTCTCTCTGCTCTCTAGAATGGGAAGAGTTACTTAACTTTTGCAACTCCTTCTCTTCCTCGCTTTTAATTGGCGATCTCAATAGCCACCATATGGAATGGGGCTTTGACCGCATCGACAGAGGGGCGGCTCTACATTCCTCTACTCTCAATCATTCACTCACTTGTCTTAACGATAGCTCCCCTTTCTATCCCATCCCAACCAATCCAAGTCCATCGTCGACTTTGCTTTCGTTTCTTCCCCCCTCTACAACCTCTATGAAATGAGAATTCTCCCTGATTTCTTTCAGTGATCACTTCCCTATCACCAATATCTTCAATCAACTGTTCAATCAAAAGAAGTACTTTTTTCTTACAATATTAAAATAAAAAAGAAAACCAGAAACAATTCACTTCGAACGTTTTTCTCAATTTCCCTTTACTCTCGGAAATCTTATCTAACTCCCACTCTTCATTAGAAAAATATGACAACTTTACCTCTCATATCATTAACCAACTCCCTACACATCTCTCCCGTCCACCTAATTCCAATCCTAATCTGCACAAACCTCTTCCAAAGCGATCCATTCTGCCGGCTCCTTGGTAGGATGATGAATGCGATACAGCCTCTTTCAACCGAAAAAAACGTTCTAACCGCATACAGATCGTTCCCCTCTATATCTAACTTTATTAAAAAGACTAGAAGCAATCGCAAAACGTACTCTAAGAGTCGCCAAAAGAAGAGGATGGAAAAACTTCTGCCTTTCTCTCAACGAACATACTCTCATCCAACACCTATAGATTAGAAAATGATTAAACGTCTTAAATCCAGGCATCTCGGTATGCCATCCTTCCAAATCTTATTCCAATTATGAAATCCCAGATGCCATCAAATCCCTAATTTCATCTCTTTGTCCTCCTTCTGTCCTCTTTAAGAAATACTTCGCGCTTACAGACTTCCCCAACTTAATTTCCTGCAACATATTTGACAACCCCTTTTCTCTTACTAAACTCATCAACCATATCACCCATCTCAAAACCAAATCCTCTCCAAGAATGGATCGCATCTACTACAAAATGATTTCCTCCTTACCTCAATATCTAACCACTTTCCTATCCATATTCAATCATCTTCGAGGAGGGAGCCTTCCCTGAATCATGGCAGCATTCTATTGTCTTCTAACTGCCAAAAAACTCACCCAACAAATTCAGACCAATCTCTCTCACTTCCTGCCTCCTCAAACTTATGGAAAAACTTATCAATTTTCGCCTTGAATGGTGGATTGCAAAAAACAAATTTTTTCTTTCAAGACAATTTGGCTTCAGAAAAAGAAAATCCTGCCACGATAACCTAGGCATCCTTCTATCGGATATCTATAACGGCTTTGCACTCAACAAATTCACAGCTACTTATTTCTCGATGTTGTTAGGACGTTCGATAACGTGTTCTCTAACATCTTCATAGATGATCTTATAGAACTCGGTCTCCTCACAAACTATGCCAATTTGTATACAATCTTATCCACCTAAGAAAGCTGCAATTCATATTTAAATCTCAGATACTCTATTCTCTTTTAGGGGTGTCCCCCAAGGTTCGATTTTAAGTCCCTTTCTCTTCAACATCTACATCTCAAAATGCCAAAAGATTCTCAATAATAAATGCGACATTCTACAATTTGCTGACGACATTGTCTTGTACTCCAGATCTCCGAATATCGACCAATTACTCAAGTCCCTAGAACAGTCAGCAAACAAACTAGCTTCTTATCTCGAATCTAAAGGACTTTCAATATCTTCCTCCAAGTCGGTTCTGGTGGTATTCTCCAGAAAAAGAAAAGCTCTCTCTCCCACTCTCTCAACCTGCAAAACTCGGTTATCATTTCGTCCACGTCTTACAGATTCCTTGGAATAACACTCGACTCCAAACTACTACATGGTAACTCTCACAGTGACTTGCTTTCCAAAAAATGTTCCAAACTCTTCAACATCCTCAAATCCCTTCGCGAAGTGTGGTGGGGAGCCAATCCCAATCTTCTTTTAAGCATTTACAAATCTCTAATTCGAGGTTCGATGGAATACGGCTTTCCATATATTCGAATCAACAACTGCACCCAACTAGAAAAACTAGAGAAAATCCAGAGACAGGCTCTCTGCCTATGTCTGAGTCTGTGGCAATCTAATGTCTAGCTACCGCTAATGTCACTCTTGCAGAATCAGGCATCGGACTCCTCAAATTCAGATTTTTGGCCTTCAAATTTATCATCAAATGTTTCGCTTCTAACGACAGTATAATAATTGACAAACTCTACAACTTGTAAATCAGCCTCCTAACAGCCTAAATAACAAACAATTTGATATTTCGAGCAACTTCATCCTCTACAACGCCTTCCTTAAATTCAAACATTACAAATCTAAAATCGCCTCTTTCGACCTTTTGCCAGTGTACATGCATGACCTAGACATTTCCCCTACAGCAGTAGACTTACACTTTACACCTCCCGATATCGTCAATGACATCAAAAAGGTTCCTGTTCCACAAATTATCTTTATGGCTACCTACTATCAACTCATTCACGGAAGCAATGCTTTTACACCGATGCCTCCAAAACGGACTCTAGTGACTACGTCGGACTCGTCTTCTACTGTCACGTCCTGTCAAAAATCCCAAATTTTTATTTTCTTTTTCTTCTACTTCTCTCTTAAATAATCAAAGTCCAGCA
>JBCAUJ010000046.1:1860471-1881423 GCA_038406275.1 Cataglyphis albicans
AAAAAGATAGATTTCAGCTTCTTGTTGCTTTTTGCGATTAATATATACAGGGTATCCCATTTTAAAAGTTCCACCCTCATAACTTTTCAGGATCAACGTTTAAAAACAACTTGGATAAATGTTGTAGGGAACAAAGGGAACTATCTAATAATGATCTTTGATTTGACATTAAAGGTCATTTGACTTCAATTTATAATCTTAAAATATCATAAAAATAAAATTCACAAATTAATAACGACAAAAATAATATTTAAAAAGTTTTTAATAATTTTAATTTTCCGCCAAGAAGTGTAGACATAGGCTGAGTTCGGGGAGCATTTAGCGCTATGAGCGTGCTCTAACCTTGTTCAACTTTCAATAAATAACAAAGATAGAGCACGCTCATAGCGCTAAAAGCGTGCTCCCCGAATCAGCCATAGTCCACAACTTTAATGGCCTCCGGTGTTCTATTGGTCACAGTCTGAGCTGCGGAACCTAGTGTATGCTTTATCCAGTTATATATAGGCTGGGTTCGGGGAGCACGCTTTTAACGATATGAGCGTGCTCTATCTTTGTTATTTATTAAAGTTGAACAAGGACAGAGCACGCTCATAGCGTTAAAAGCGTGCTCCCCGAACCCAGCCATAGAGATCAGTGCCAATTAGTCTCAACGACTAATTAGTCTCATATGATGATAATCATTAGTGATATGATGTGATGTGATGCTAGGGCAGCCATTTTCAGTTGAGCAAAATGTCATGTCGGGTGTCGCAAAATTCGATATGCTCTATCTTTTTCCAATGAACAATGTTTTTGAAAAAAAATTTTAAGAACATATAAATAAACATGTAAATTTTTAAAAACATGTAAATAATTAAATATTAATGAATAATAAATATTGAAAATATATTTAAAAAATATTACCTGTACATTAGATATCAAAATAAACATTTTTTTAATGATTAAAAAGGACTTAATCCATTATTTTAACATTTTTCAAGACATTTGTAAAAATATTGTTTTGCTCATTAAGTTGATAGTGAACATATGTATATACAATCAGGGTCAGAAATATATATATATTTATATACATAATCTGACATATACATAATTTGTAAAAAATTATCTTAAATTTTATGCTTTTATTTTAAACAACAATTTTTAAACAAAAATTAAAATACGACAAGTACGTATGGGCTCTTCTTTTATTTTTATTAATATAGTTCTACATAAGGAAATATATATTAACTTATTTCACCAAGTGGGTAAAATAAAAAATACAATACATATGTCTCGCGCGCGTTACTTTTTTTTCACAGTCTTACATGCGAGAAAAAGATAAGAAACGAGTAATATAAATATTATAAAATCTATAGACAGCATTCGTTACGGCGAGATACTAAATACATAAAGTTTGGTTTCCTTTCCGGCTAATAATAGCTCGCACACAATATTTTACAATAAAATACAACTTTTATTTAACGCGCAAATCATATTTTCCTATATGTTTTTAATAAATATTGCAAATAATGCATTATTATTATAAAAATGTGTATGAAATAAAAAGAAAGAAAAAGAACAGAATGAAGGAAAGAATAAAAGAAAAAAAAAAAAGAGGAAAAGAGGAAAGGAAAGAAAAAAAGAAAAAGGAAAAAGGAGAAGAGAAATGGGAGAAGAAAAAAGAGGAGAAAATAAGAAGAGGAAGGAAAGAGAGAGAAGGGAAAGAAAGAAGAAAAAAAAGGGAGAGAGAAAGAGAAAGCTAATCTAGTATGCAAAGTGATGAATAATATAATCTTACTGTCACATATCAATAAAGATTAACAATAGAGTGAAACGTTTTGTTTCTTCGACCCTCTATAACCCAATTACTATAGCATTTTTTAATGTACGCCTTGTTCTATAAACAATAAGTAATTGACACCATACGCTGTTATTTTTTGATTTTTTGGGAGGCAAAATTATCTATAAAAAAAGAAATTATTTTTTAATTAATCATTATCCTCTAGAAGATAATTTAAAATAATGTTTTTCGGTATATAAGTTTTCTTAATTCGTTACGTACATTGCGAAAAGTAGTACAAAATAACATTATTCAAAATGTTATTTTGAATTACCTTTAAATATAAAAAAATGCTTGGATTATACAGGATAAAAAAAGATAACTGTCAATTTATATAAAAAATGCTACTTATGTTCATACAATCTGTATACATAAAATGTGTCTATTGTCGTACAGAATGCCGTATATTTCAGTATTTGATAAAAACAATACTTCTGTATAATCGTCATTTTTATATGAAACGATAAATTGGTTAATATTCTTTTTTAGTAGCTCCATAAAATATGTATAATATAAATAATGATAGACTTGCAAATCAATTGGGATCATTGGGAATATCTTGGATAATTCTTTACAAAAACGTACGTAGCACAAGCGTGCATGAATCACGAATATATTTATTTATTGTCTTGATCTTGATAAATGTATATTGTAAATGATTTATTTTTAAGTATTATATACTTGAAATCAGGCAGCGCTCTCTTATAGTTATTGAGATATTTTAAGTTAAAGATACACATGGCTAAGAGTAAAACTGAGAAAAACATTTTTTAAAGTTATATATAGTGTCCAAAATATATTGTAAAATGTTATAAAATATCTTAAAAATTGCAAAGGAGCAGGTTGATTTCAAGCGCATGTTATTCAGAAATGAACTCTTTACTCTTATAAATCAAGATCAAGGTGATCAATAGTAAGTTTTTGTAAAGAATCTTTCTATATTTTTAAAATAGATTCGAAAAGTAGACCAAAACTGAGTTATTTATAAAGATATATGAAATCATGTTATATACAGGAATGACAATTCCTTTCGTGTATCGATGCATCGATCGCCGAAAAATGACGAGACAATAATATATGAACAGTCGATATTTATCACCTTTAAACCCTTAAGCAATAATAACGGAAGATAGGCTGATTATTGAATTCTATCGATAAGTACAGTGGTACGTCCATTTCATATCTCTTTCGATTGTAGTTCACTTTAAATTCCATTTCCACTTGCGTTTACTTTTTAGTACAGACAACAGTGCATTATATATACGATACAATTGTTTACGACAATAATACTAACCGTTTCTTAGTATAACATTTCTCCTTTTAGAATAAGACTATTAGGTCTATAATAGTCATCTTATAATGATAGTTATTTATTATATAATATAGAGGGAGAGAGCAAATATAAAGGTATTTAAAGTACAATTGTGTAATGTTTCTCAAATGTCGCGCGATATCTTCGTATCCTTATTTAGTTATATTTGTGAATAATTCAACTTTTTAATTTTGCAGGTTTTTACGAATTTTCTATAAATTTTAAAAAATTGTGTTAAAAGGATGTGCACAGCAACAAAAACTACAATCAATGAAATTATAGCAATTTGTTCGAATCTTTTGATCATTAAGTAATAGTATATCGTACTTAAGCTACTGGCATAGTATCCTGAGACAGTTGTCTTCTTGTACCAATCCTTATGATGATTTTTTCATGGTTATCTTTTTAATAAATGTATATATAAATGTATATATCTTTCTTATATTTTAAAATGTATACATTTAATTGTTTCAAAGCGCGTTTCGAATAATTTAATTTAATTAATTTAATAATTTAATTTAAATTTAAATAATTAAATTCTCTCCTTGATTTATATATCAATGAATAACTAAAACTATAAAAAACCGATAACAAAAAAAAATCGTTTAATCTAGTTAATAATAATTAATTTAGTTATTAATTACAAAACGCTATGTATTTGTCTGAAATAAATTTGTCCCATTTGATTTTACATCTTGCGTTCTTTGCGTCTTATATACTCATTATATAAAAGTAACGAAAGCATTGTAATTCGTAACATATACGTCACATTATTTAAAACCTAATTCGCATATATAAAAAATAATTTATGATTGATCTTGACTCAATTATGATAATATTTCCTTATCTTCATCCTCCTTATAACAATTTTCCTAATTTCGATACATTATACTTAAACGTATTTAAGTGTGATCTTTTTTATATATTAAGTAATTGCCAAACTGTAATAACTTTTTTCCTATATTTCGCACTGGTATTATCAAATAATCCACGCTGAGAGAGCTTGTATAAATTGATTACGACTTCGATCAAAAAATGAACATATAAATTGTCAAAAGACAATACTTTCTCATTCTATTTCCAGTTGGAATACATTCGATATAAATACACACGATACCTATTCCTGCCGCGTATCTTTAATACAACGAGGCATCACGTATACCCCGTACAAGTGAGTGCAATAACTTTTCTTACTAACTATTATTATCAGCAAGAGCTCTCTCGCAACACATTACACGATTATTCTATTATTCACACGCCAAATAATACCATGTATAATTAGTGCATTATGACATAATAAAAAACTAGTCATAAGGCATCGAATCGATTCGCGCTGTATCTAAATGCGTTTTGTTAACGTCGCAAACGGAATAGTCACGCGAGGCGATAAACACTCTTCCGAAAGCGAAATCGATCGAGCAATTTTGCGAATTATAAACGTCAACTTTATTGAATTCACTTATGAAAAAAATTTCCGCGAAAGAACTATCATCTATTTATATATACGGTATATTGACGTAAATAATCTCGTTATGTGTGTAACATGTTATTATTATTAGTTTGTTCACCTTAATGAAGATACTAATTACATAAAAATTGAATATTCTTTATGTTAACATATTCGCAGTTAAAATTTTGCATAATTAATCTGCATAGTTTGTGAAAAATTCAAAGTTAAAAAACGCTATTTTTACGTATGTCTTTACGAGTCAGAGCAAGACAAATATACGTAATGACAAATATTACGTTAACTTCGTAAATTTTATCACGCCTGAATAAAAAACTCATCATTGTAAACTTTACAAATCAAGAAATGCTTCGTAAAAGAAACATAAATGATAAATAACATTCATCCGTTTCTGTGTAACAGCTGGAAAACTATTGTTTTCCACATAGAAGCGGGAATTAAGAGCGCGATAGATGAACAAATTCCTTAAGATATTCTTCGCGCGAGATTAATTAAGAATCATAAAAATCGCGCAGCTATTCCGATTATTAACGATAATTATATTTATATGTTCGCAGCTACTGTTTTTACTTCTAAAGTCGAGAATATGTATAATACATTAAATATTTATATTTTATTGCTAGTTAATTTGACTGAGATTCCAATTTTTTGTTATATAAAATGCGAAGATATTCTTGTCTCAAGATGAAAAGAATGACAACTATCGAAAGAAATAGATATGGCATCGCAAAACGGGCTTAACAATCGTCAAGTGCGTAAAATATTTACAATAATTTACGAATAATGATTCATTTCTTCGTTAAGAATGCATTATAAATTATTACATATAGATTCTTAAAAACCAGAAAATTATAATAAAACACGGTTGTATTTCTTTCATAAAGAAAATTGACTGTATTATACATATACATATACATATACATATCACATACATACATACATACATACACACACACACACACACACACACACACACACACACACACACACACACACACACACACACACACACACACACATACACACACACATACACACATACACACATACACACATACACACATACACACATACACACATACATACATACATACATACATACATACATACATACATACATACATACATACATACATGCATACATGCATACGTACATACAGATAGATACGTATAGATATACATACGTATATATGTGTATGTGTATGTGTATGTGTATGTGTATGTGTATGTGCATGTATATATATATATACATACATATATATAAACAATTGCACACACACACACACACACACAGTACCAATGTGTATTCGTTAAAACGCATTGTTATGACAATATATTACTTGTTTGAGACTCATATACTGTGTAGATGATTAGATATATGTAATTATATTGCACGACAAATACCGCGTGATAATTTTTCACTTTTTCAGTTCGAAGATCAAACATGAATACTAATTTTCTGCAAAGTACATCACACAAATATCTAACTATATATGTTAGGCTTGGACATAAAAATTAAATTTCAAATTATTGGATAGCTATGTTTTGGAGATTGGCAATATTCATTAGTCAACGCGATGATTCGCATCGAAATGCGTTCTTAATAATAAAAGCAGATGGAGAATGAAAAACTAGGTAGTAAAAATATGTAAAAATATGTAAAAATACGAGTTTAACATATATATACACATATATAATATATGGATGCGCATGTGCGCATTTGTATGTATATATCTATGTGTATATGTATATACTAAATTGATCGTTTTTCAAGTATGCATTTGGGGTACATACCACTTTTATTTAGATTCCGTAAGTGTTAAATAAATCTACGAATCATACGATGATGATCCATGATCGTGGGCTGGACTCGGTGGCGTCGATGGATTTGAGCTGTTGTTCGAAGCTATCGAATGTCTAGGGCTGCCTCCAGATGGATGCTCCTGTATATAAAAAATGCATATGTATGAAAAGTATTTAACTGTAATTTTAGACAGCGTTTCCGAAGTTTATATACTAATTTTATAAATATGTTTATAGCTTTAGATTTTTGTTCTAAACTTTTTGAATTTCTTATTTTTCCTCAAATTCTAAATATATTTCTATCTCATTTTTAATATATACGAGCGCAAAAAATTCAGTGTAAAGAATAAATCTTATATTAGTCTGTGCCAAGGATAATAATTTTTGCTCTTTTATTGAATTACTTTAAATTTAAAGATGAGATTATAATGGCACACAATCATAAGTGCATAACAATGCACAAACAAATATAAATTTCTCAAGACAGGGAATGATGGAGTTATTTAAATAAATATAAAATTTTTCGCCAAGAAACAACAAAGAAGAAAATTTAAAAAAATATGTTTTATATATGCATACATACATATAATAGGCACTCATATTATATTTTTAAAACTTATTATAAAGGCCGATAAACATAAATTTATGATAAATCAATAGATAAACTTGTTCTTTGTCTTGTGACAATAAGCAACTGGTAACTTACCAATATAAAAAAATAATAAGATTAACATACCTTGTTATGTAACGATGCAATACTGCCAAGAGAGAGTGGAGTATGTGAACGCAAATGTATCGATTCAGAATCAATTTGGTCCACTGGAGTGCGTGGTAGAGAAGGTGGCGTAGCCGTTGGTCGTGGTGGTGCAGGACCTCTTCGTGATGTTGTTGAACCTATGTGTATTTCATTTAATTATATTTAATGAAAATGGAAAATATATGTTCTCCATAAACTTTTACTTTCTCTCTCTTTCCTACCCCTTCTGTTATTTATAATATAAAATTCATAACAATTATAGTTTACCAAAATTACATAAATTTCATAGCTACATAATGCATTATATAAATTTACCATTGTGTGGTGAATAGCCAGAATTTCTCGACATATGCGAGCTTAGGCGACGTGTATCGGAAGGAGGATGCCTAGGAGGCAGTGGCGCTGGTTTATTTGGTGTTTGCAATGTAGAATCATATAGCTGAAAAAAATCGAATAAAAAAGCTTGATACATTATGATTTAGTATTAAAACATAAAATGTAAAAAAATTAAAAAGAAAATTATCGTTTTATTTATTAAATGAGCAGCAATATCTTCATATTACTTACTCTTTGCTGACTACTGTGAAGATGAGAACTACTATGATGACTCGTATGTTGTTGATCAGCAGTTTCTAATGTCGTGGGTAAATCCAATAAACGTTGTATCTTAAAAATATATATGAAATATAAACATGTACATGTATATATAAAAGTAGAGTTGATAAACACCAAAATAAAATATTACCTAATAATTTTTTTAAAAAAATTTGACCATATGCACTATTGAATAAAAAAGCATTAATTAAAGAACTTTCTAAATGAGTTCTTTTATGTACCTGTATCCCATTTCCTGGACCCATATGGCTGATATGATTGAAATTTGTGGGCGCAGAAATCATTTTCGAACGTCTGTCCGTAGGGCGAACAGTTCTATTGCCTTCTCTCAGTGAAAACCGTCGTCGTGGTCTTGTCATTTGTCTACCACTCGTATCTAATGGTGTCAGATTTAATAGTTCTCCTAATGCAATGTATAATATTGTTAAATAATAATTGATTAATCCAATAATGTAAAAATTGGATAGTATATAAATATAGCAAAAATTGAGATGTATACTTACGCTGACGTAAATTGCTAAGATAAATAACATACGGCATGTCATTTATTATGCAAGACGTAAGAGAACCCGAAGTATTTAATGGCCGGGCTCGTTTGACATTAAGCGTTTGTAACCAATCTCCAGAGTTACAATCAAACAAATCAATATGAGTCTCGCTATACACTAATAAATATCCTTCGCAATAACCTGAAATTCGCGAGAATAATAAAATCAATGAGAAAACTGACTTGCAATTTTGATATTCAAATTTAACACTTAATATGATTAAGTTAGTTGATACTTACTAACTGCTGTAGGAACTGCAGGATACATTATCTCTCGGTCTCGACTCTTTCTTCCTTGGCTATCAACATATACCGCTAATGTATGGAAGACTAATAAAAATTCACCTCGTGCTAATTCGATGCAACGTAACGCATCCACAGCACTATAAGTAAGAAAACCTAAGAGCGTATTCTCAGTATGGACCAAAGCTGAAAGAAATATAAAAATATTCAATGAAGATAATATACAGATTGTTATAAAAGTGAATTTAAGAAAAAAAACTTTCGTTTTATATTTTACTTACAAATAGGATGATGATCTCCCAAAATGCTATAAATAGAAAAACCAGACGGATAACCAACGCACAAGCGGCCTTCGGAAAGAACTTGCAGAGTTTGTGCATGACATGGTAACATTAATTCGCGTAAACGTTTATGTCTTGTTTTTGTACGCGTTATTTCATAGATGATGATTTGAGATGCGTTCTACAACAAGAATAAATCGTATGGAGTTACATACGATATATAGAAATAAATCAGTTGTTGTAACGTTATCAAAAATGTTCTATAATTGCCTTCTTACTTGTTTCTTTATTGCAACGCATAAGCAATAATTAAGAGGATTTCGGCGCACTACTCCTGTTGTTAATGTAATGCATCCTTTAGTCTCCGCGACTTTAATCCATTCAACTTCATCTCCATCCAAGGCACGTACTGGAACTAGCCGTACATGACGTTGTTTTCCGCTTAATACAACAATCAATTGTTCTTCAATAACATATTCGAGAAGATATATTTTTTTTCCTTCTCCGACTCTTGCAATTTCTGTAATGCATTATAATTTGCACTTAATTTATATTATAAGATATATTATAAAATTTTTACTGCTTTTACTTTTTTTTTTTTACTTTTTTTATACTGCTACTTATGAATACTTTTTATAAATAAAAAACATCTTTTATATATTTTATATATATATATATTTTTATAATAAAAGTCTATAATGCAAAATATCTCAGATAACTTACCACTACGATCTAAATCTAAACAGAAGAGACCTTCTTCTGTACCAATGACTAGACGATCCGGATCAATAATTGCTCCTGACATTACATTTTTTATGAATGCCAAGGTATTGTCCAACAGTTCTTTCGCTCTAAAAATCTACAACAAAAAAGAAAAATATGAATTAATAAAGTACTAATATTCGTAAAAAATAAATACAGGATTTAAAAAGTTCTCTTAATAACAAGTTTTCGAAGATATAAAGAAAAAACACATTTATTACAGATGTAATTAAGTATACCGTTGTGTTTGGAAGATTGTTCCTCTTTAAAATCCTATGAAGCTCGCTTAAAGCTACTACCCATTTTGTCTTTTCGCTTTCTGTATCTGCCAACATTAACGTATGATTTCTCAATCCAGGAGGCTCCAATAGCGACGTTGTTATCTAAATCAAAATAAAAACCATTTATTATATGCAAAAAATAATGCACAATAAACTTCCAATTATATGCCTAAATTGAGAACAAAATTATCACGTAAAATGAAAATAACGGATCCAAATTGTCAAAGTGTAATATTATGTCAAGTAATACTACAATCAAAATAATTTAATCAAAAATAAATTAATCAGAATTTATTAATTAATATGCAGAAGGCAATTTATCAATTTTTTTTTTTTTTTATTTCTATTATGCAAATATAAACGTTCTTATTATATATTCCCAATCTACAATTTTCCCAAGAAACAATAACTAAATGCAAAATTTTTGCAAATTGATTGATTTTGAAAAATAAAATAAATATAAGAATTTATTATATAATTACAATTAAAATATCAAAAAACTTTTACCCTAAATATACATGGAATATCCTTTTTTGTAGCATGTATTACATCAGAATCACGAACCGAGCTCACACTAAATTCTTCATCTCGCATATCTAGTACTTGTGAAACATATACAGATGGCAAAGCATTGCGATCTGGTGAAATATCATAGAGAAATAATTTGAAGTCGCAAACTACAACGAATTGACGAACCCAACCCTTCTTGACACCACCCATTTTTGGCACTTTGACATATCCTTCATATGCAGTTCCTATCCCTCTTGTAGGATCAATCCCCAATGGTCGTTTTGCTGAAATAATACGTCACAAAATATAAAAAAAAGCTTACATAACAAGAAATTGCGATGATATTGTAAAGATAGAGGAGATGTGACTTAAATAATATATTTTGAATGTAACAAGCTTTTTAAAAATGGAATGTTACACAGTTTATATATATAACGAAGAAATAAATAAAGATGCTATCTGAAATTGGAAGATTTTCACAAAATATTTCAAAGTAAAATTACATTGCATTATAAAAATTTGCACAAACTATTTAAGTATTACTTACTTTGATCATGAGGTACAGGACACATTGGAGGTACTTTATCGCAACAAGGCATATGGCATGCAAAGCCACACACTTCGCATACAACTCCTTGCCTAGTTAATCCAACCATTAAAGATGTACAATGATTACACTTCGTGGGTGCCGAGAATGTCCGTACGAGAAACTGATGTGATTTAGGCTTTGGTTGCAAATTAGTTTGACCATGAGTAGATGAAGACTTGTTCAAAAGTTCATGAGATAGTGGTGATGTTGGATCCTTAAAAAAAAAAAGAATAAAATTAAGCTATATATATAGCACATTATTAAATTCTATTTTACTTGTCTCTTGTGTTCTAAAAATTATTATTTATACCTTATTAAAAAAATAGTTCGTTTCTGTATCAACCCGTTTTTCTTATAGAACGAGGATTATTAATTAATTCGTTTGTAATTTCTTTCTTTAATTCATCAAATGCATATTAAGATACTTACGATACTAAGTTCAGACAAATTACTTTTGCTGCTTGTAATACTAGGTGCACGATTGTCTTCGATGTCACCTTCTACACTGTCGACGCTTCCATGACGTGTACTACCTGTCTCTTTAAGAAAGTGCTCGAGATATGACATCTGTGATGTAGGACGCTCTAAAACTAAAATAAAAAAATGGACTTAAAATTTTACAATTATAAATATTTATAAAACTTGTAAAATATTTGCGAAAACAGGTGTAAAAGAAATAACACGATCATCCTGGTATTAAAAATTCGGCATCTAATATTAAACATTCACATATAATATCTTACCTGAAAATTAATGGTAAACTATTTAGCACACCATTTATATATAATTTATACATGCTTCTCTACTAGCCAAAAAGAGAATAACAGCAGTAATTATGAATTTTAGTATTACATAAAAATAGTAGTATATGTACAAAAATAATTTATATATAAAAATCTAGAAATACATGCTTCATTATAGCAGGTATAATTATATAATATAAATATGATTATTATAAAATGTGATAAAATTGCCCTAACAAAAAAGCAGTTTAGAAACATTACAAATTTTAGTTAGTATTAGTATGCGAAACATAATTCATGCAGCACATCTATTAATAGTTTAATTAAAATAATCAATCAATTATATTATAGAGAAATAATTAAAACTAATATCATTAAGGAACAAAATTTATAAAACCTGTCAACACTATCATAACTTAAACAGAAATATCATTGGGCGTACACAATATAATTGTTTTCTTATTATAAATGTTAAGAGTAGCACAGTGCTATGTTTTTGCTAAATGTGGAAGGACAAAGCAAATAAGATTGTACAAATGGACATAGTTAAGAATCTTATTTTCCAGATTTTCTACTAAAGGAAATGGAAGATATAAAGATATAGAAGATATATAAAAAAATAGGCTGTACAACATAGTCCTGTGCTGCATAATTAGCAGTAAAATATTCAATCCAAAATCGCTCTCTTTTGCTGCCACATGATTTACCGGGTGGCGATACGATGGCGATGGCATTCTGATTGATGAATGTGTTGACTGGAACGAATCTATTTAATAAGCGACAAGTCGTGATGCGGGGGACACGCATTACTGGTAAGGGTGACGACGGCTGATGTACGATGATACGTTGGGGTTTGGTGCTAACGATGTTTGGAGATTTGCTTGATGTATCGCTGGATGAGACAGCTGTCACAAATATAGTTTGAAGATGAGCAATAAGAGGCCCCACACGCAGCTCGTTACGCCAATAAACAGAGGCACTTTGTAGTCTAGAAATCAGAATCGCATACCATACTGGAGAATCGAATTATTATACTAGATAGATCCCAGATAACGATCTCTATAATTCAATATGAACAAAAGTTTTTAATGCACGTTTAAAATTATAAATTTTATCGGACATAGCAGGTTCACAAAAATATTTTTTGTAATCAAGAAGAATTTCAATAACGTGTATTCAACCGGTAAATGAAGTTATTACATTGAATAACGACCGTAATAATAACAATTTAGTGATAATTGTCTTTTATATATCGATATAACAAATATATAGTTATCTTTTCAGTAATAAAATCTTATCTATTTGCTAGCATTTTCGTATTCTCGAGTAGATTAATATATTTATAATATGAAAATTAAAATATATTGTGATCAATAAATAAAAAAGGGACCACAGTAACTTATAGACTCTCCTTTGGTATTTTAAATATATTATAAATAAACACATCACATATAAATTGTTCGTGTAACATTTATCAAACAACGCCGATTTTTTTTTTAATTGTGATAATAAAAATGGAGACCAAAATACTTTAATTTTGAAATAATTATTAATAATGCTAATGACAATTAATCGATTACCTATAACACTTTTTCTCTTCCTCTGTGTTAAAAGAGAAACTTTTTAAATACGGTCTTGTAAAAAAATAGATAATAATTATTAATTTCACGCTCAGAACTAAAAAAATTAAAAAACAGAGCTTGAAAAAAAATATAAAAGAAAAAATTAAACGGTGTAAAGCAAGATAAAATAATAAAAAAAAAAATGGTTGATTATGTTCAGAAATTTCTTTATAAACGATAAAACTCAATATTCAATTTTTCTAAAGATGCTCCTAAAATGTATTCAATTTTACTTTGTAATCAATAAAAAAGAAATAAAAATTATTATTAGGATCCATTACCAATGTTACATTATCATTTTCAATAATTATATTTATAATTTATAGTTAAATTTGTAATATTTTAACATTTTCAAACGTTTTATCGCCTAAACTGATATTCTTACAAAAAAAAGTAAAAGTATGATTTTACTGCTGTACTGGTGGCACATTATTTTTGCCTCAATTTAATATCAAAATCCCCGTGTGTAGCATAAAAAAAAAGTATTGTCGTATTCTTTGAAAATCGCACATATGTAATATTCTAATCTCATTCAACTCTGTAAAGCAATACTTTTTAGACATGTATTAATTTAAAAAAATATTTTCTGTCAAAAACTGAAAATTTTTTTCCTACAACTGATATTTAAGGTCAATTTCTTCGTTTATTTATAATTAAAAATAAGAAACATTAGAGAGTAAACAGAATTATAAATTAATAAACAAATAATATTGCATATGAGCAACTATTTCATATTTCTACTAAATTACATTGGCTCAAAGATATGCATGCAAAAGCCGTCACCGAAAATGCAAGTATTATTATATAGAAACCTCCAGAAGATTAAAATATCCTATATAAAAAAAAAGTATACGTGTGTGTGCACGCGCGTGTGAACGTGCATACATGCGTGTGTGTAAGATCTACTTTCTTTTGACTCCAAATGTAAATTTGTTTATTTTATTTAGATTATTTTAATCTTGAAATAAAAGGCTTTGATATTTAAGAACTGGAAATAGAGATTGAGCTAATTAAGAGCCAAATGCGTTAAAACAATGTATAAAATATTGTGATTGTTGAGATATATTTATTGAACGTTTTGATCCTTGAATTTATAGTTATGTCTTGTTTCCTTATAGCTACTGGTGCCACGTCTCATGACACAGTTCGAATTTTCACGATAATTATACAAAATCAGAACCAATATTTCGTCCTTTACGGCTGAAAATGGAAAAAAGCGCAATATATATTTGCACGTCCATGAAAATTGTGGAGCGTCACAGCCAGATATATGCACGCTTCCATTAACATTATTTGCTGAGAATAGTCTAAATGAGAACTAAAACGTCCAATAAATATTTCTCAACAATTACAATACGCATTATTTACTGCGCTTTTAATTAGCCCAATCTCCGCTTCCGGATATTCTTTCTGAAATTTCTATATAATTCCCATATAAGTTAAAAAATATTGATTTGTAAATGTAATGTATGACATACCCTCTATATGTTTCTATAGCGTGCGCGCGCGCATGCATGTGTATGTCAATAACATCTTTATAGAACAAAATCAGAACTTAGGATATGTTCAATGCTTGAATAAAGATTAACACATCCACAAATTAAATATATATCATGTACAATTGAAATTTTAATAAGTGTAAATATTAGACAATATTCCCATAATATACAAAGTTTTGTATATTTCTTGCTTCGCATGTTATTAATTAAAATATACTTACAGCCATCACCGGTATCGAGGCGCGCTTGCAATTCTTTTATTTGCATATCTTTTCGTTTCAATTCGTGTGACATGGTATCTAATCGCTGTTTAAGATCCTTTAGTTCTCTAAAAAAAAAAAGAAAGAAAAGAGAAATGAAACAAAGATATGTCGTTTTTGATATGCAAGTTTTCGTGCACAAATCTTCAATAGAAAATTTAATTACTTTTGTGCAGCTATCAAATCTGATCTAGTCTTAGTGAGTTCCTCTGAAATTGCTTGCTTCGCTTGTATTTCACTCTGTAAGGAGCTCTGCAAATTCAAGAGTTCCATTTTATCGAGTTTCTGCGACCGACGATTTCTCCAATTTTTATCGGTCAGAGTGGTTCCACTCCCAACACTACCGCTTATTCCACCCGAATGTTTTAAGAATTCCAATTCTTCTGTCATTTTTGTGGCTAAAGCCTGAAATTGAAATAAATTTTTTGTTTGTAAACAGACTCTCTCTCTCTCTCTCTCTCTCTCTCTCTCTCTCTCTCTCTCTCTCTCTCACTCTCACTCTCTCACACACACGCACGCACGTACGCACGTATGCACGTACGCACATGCTTGTTATCACCTTTACTGACTATTCATTAAAAATATTTAAGAAGATAAATATTAAATAATATATGTGTACAAACCTGTAAATATCCACGAGCGTCTTTTTCATCCGATACCCATTGAATAATTTCGGTAATTTGAGCTTCCCATTGCGCGATTGCTTCTTTTTTATTTCTTAATTCTTCGTATTCATCTTCCAGTTGTCTTCTTTCGCCTTGTAGTCTATTAACACTATCGGTGAGAGCACTGAGCTCTAATACAAGCTTCTTATTCTCTTCGACTAGCATAATCTTTTCCCTCTCGTGACGTCTATTTAATTCGCTTATAGTTTCTTCACTATCTGTGATATTTTCCAATCTTGCAGCATCCAACTTCTCTTTTGTAAGTTGTACTTCTCTTTCTAATAGCTCTTTTCTAGTTTCCGCTTCATGTAATTGTTCCTGCAGACTTCGAATCTCAAGATTAAACCTGCTTTGTTGTTGAGTCAAGTTTTCGTTATATTGAACTTCAAGTTTCTCAACTTCTGCTTTTAATCTATTAATCTCCTGAGTTGCCAAGGCATGATTTGCACTGACATCGTTTCCAATAGAACGTTGCCGGATTTTCTCCGTCTCTTCTTGCATTTGCTTGCAATATTCTTCACTGCGTTCTCGTAATTTCCTTTCTTTACTGGTCTCTGCCATAGCCTCATCGATTCTATTTTCTAGCTCTCTGCGCAATTTTTCGGCTTTTCGAATATCATGGCGTAAAGTATCGACTTTCTGCATTGCAACTTCTAATTCTTCTTCTTTGTCTCGAACTTGCCTTGACAACTTTTGCTTTTGTTGTCTCAACTCGGACAATTTATCCGACACTTCCGTGTATTCCGCCATTGCAAGTTTACGTTGCGTAAGCGCATCTTTTAATTCCTTTTCTTGAAGTTTTAATTTCTCTTGGGCATCTAATTTGTCTTTAATAATTTCTTCTTTTTCCAAGCGTAGACATCGGACTAGCTTTTCGAGTTCACGGAATTTCATCATATCACCATTATCTAAAGTTCGTAGTTCACGTGGAACATCCATAGATTTTAATTGTGATTCCAATTCTATATAGAATAAGCAGATTTTATGTCATATGTGTGATTGAGAACAAAAAAAGATATTATTGCAGTTTAAATATAATATTTACCACAATTGCGTTTTGTAAGCATATTTATTTCATCTTGTAGTTTTCTGGTTGCATTATTAGAATCAGGTGAAATACCAGGTGAAGAATGACTTATACTTGACTGATTTTTCATATCATCGATAATTTGCATCAATCGTGCATTTTCTTCCTCGAGTATTTGTACACGTTTATCTGTCTGAGATAAAGCAGAAATACAACCCAGATCCGATATGCAACTGTAATGTTAAATTGCAGTGGTGAAAAAGAATATATTTCTAATGTCAATTGATTAATCCAATATATATACAATATATATACTATTCGCGATATTCGACCATCGTATCCTCAACACATTGTAGATACAGCACTCAAATTTATTCAATGAACTTAAAAAAAAAAACCAAAAAAAAATATTAGAATGCTTATGTAAGTGGTTTGGTTAAACAATTACTATAACTAGTGTTTTGACTATATAAAAAATGTAATGTTTTGAGACCATAAATTATGGTTTTAAATTTATCTTGATATCAAAAAGAAATATTTCTGCTACTAGATACGAATCAGGCTGGTATAAATAACAAAAATTCAATACAAATTCTATTTTTGATTTGTAAATTGATAAATAGTTATATAATATTCAATTTTGTTAAAATTAAATTCGCTGAAAAAGTAGATATAGATTAAATCATATTTATCAATGCAGAATAATAAAAATGGGGTATATTTACCAATCCATATTACTAAACACAAATGATGAAAATACAAAAAAATAAAAACCTTAATATTTTGATCAAGTAACTTTTAAACTGAAACACTTTTTTATATCATTGTTAAATATATAGAGAATTTACAATGGGCACCTATTGTATATAAAAATAGAAAAAAAATACTTCGTACCTTCCTTGTGTAAAACTAAAACCAACAAATGGTAGGTGAAGCCCGGAGAAGGCAGAATTGGCGGCTGGCGGCACAGCATCGGAAGTACGAATATCAGTATCATCGACATCAAAATTTGATGTATCACTGGGTGACGAAACTTCGGGAATGTACGGTGCAGTACTATCTCTAAGCGTATCCCAATCAACTCCATTAAACCAAGGATGCTTCTATATTTTAAAATATATACAAGATGCGCTTTAAAATTATATTGTAATGATATGTGACATCATATAATACATTTGTTGCAAATATTACACATTTCTCATTTATAAAAATAATATAATAGTTACATATTATATTTCTCGAGATTCTTAAGAATTCTTTAGAATTCATCACCACAATAATTAAAGAGAATATTACTAGCCACAATTTGTTAATTTTCAACTTAATTTTCAATATGTATATGTGTATGCATCGTGTGCAATAATTAAATGCATTTCTTTGTTAAAACATTATTTATATAATTTATATAATTTGCAAAAAAGATTTCCTTATCTCTTAAAGACCTTTAAAGCTAAATAAGGATTATAGGCTTTTCTTCCTCACATTTTTACAAAATAAATTCATTGAGTAATAAATTCATTAAAAAATATCTGTAACCAAGAAAAATTTCTAATATATATATATCTAGTATGACAGAGATGTGTGTCAACAAATTTTAATTGCTGATTATAAAATAGATTGTAAATGATGTATAAAATATATTCGTACAATTATTGTAGCAAAACTTACCTTAAAGTCATCAATTCCATTTTGACCTAGTCTAAATTCAGAACTGCAAATCAACTTCCGCATCAGATCTTTGGCTTCCTCAGAAACATCATATATAGCGTCCATAGGAAAATCAAAACAATTCTAGAAGAAAGCATTAACTTTTCTCAATAAATAAATAATATCTTAATTAAATAAAAAAATTTAGAATTTGAAAAAAGCTTACTTTGTGATTCATAATTTTTCCATAAGTTTCAACTAGGGATTCTGCATAAAAAGGTGTTTCACCATAAAGCATTTCGTACATACACACTCCAAGAGACCACCAATCGCATTCAGGTCCATACTGTCCCTGACCATCCTCCATCGCCTAGAAGATATATGAAACCACATATATACATGTAATAACATATATTTGTTTATAATATAAAGCATAATATGTAAAATAAAATTACCCTCAATATCTCTGGTGAAATATAGTCTGGAGTACCAACTGCAACATTACTTTGTACTGTCCCATCTTCAAATAGTCGTAAACAAGAGCCAAAATCAGCTAATCTGATATGACCATTTGCATCCAATAAAACATTATCAGGTTTAATGTCACGATGCACATAGCGCAAGTCATGTATAGAACCTATAGCTAGCACCATTTCTGCTATGTAGAATCGAGCCATATCTTCGGGGAGACGATCCTCAAATTTGCTCAATAATGTCAATAAATCTCCACCACAATAGTAATCCATGACCAAATACTATATAAACATTATGCAACAATCAGATAGTTAATTAATACTTTTTATACTTTTATAAATTAAAATTTATATTAATTTATAAAATTTATATTTTTCATTATTGTTTTTTACCACATGAATCACATATGCCGCATGCAAAACTTTCCACATAGACTGTTTGACATTTTCATTATTAAATGTAATATTGTTATAAAAGATATTTTATTATTACAAAATTTATATTTACAAAATTATAATATATTAATGCCTAAATATTATGTATTGTGCACTATCACATTGCAGAGTATATATCCTGCTTAAATATTATTTTTTTTTAAGCTCTTATTTTAAAATTGTTTAAAACTATTTATTGTTGTATCAGCTTAATAAATATTTTATTACAGTAACATAAATATTTTATTACAGTCTTTCTAATAACTTATAATTAATTATATAATATTATAATTAAGAATATATATATATATATATATATATATATATATATATTCATTTTCATTAGGTATAAAAACAAAATAAATGTAAAAAAGAAGCAAAAAATATACATGATATGTGCAAGTATATAAAACCAACATGCACATATATATCTACAACACTACATATCTTTATAGAAATAATATTGTAGATTATAATAAATACATGTTTTTTATTTGTTTAATTTTTGCTTTGTTTTATAGAGCATATTTAACATTACATTTTATTTAATAATAATAATAATGATAAAAAATAATATTTGCAATATTATGAATATTATAAAATTATATTACAACCAAAATAATTATAGTCTAGATTTTTTAGAGTGTATGTAACCCACATAGCGTGAAAAAAAAGAATTGATCTAGTATGAAATGAATTAAATATTAATAATAAAATCGTATTACCAAGTTATTGTCATCTTGAAAGGCATAATGCAGATTTGTGATCCATCTGCGGTCACCATATACTAATACATCTCTTTCTTCTCTAAAGCATGCAGTTTCAGCACGCTTTAACATCTCCCATTTGTTTAAAATTTTCATAGCAAATACTTTGTCCGAGCCACACATTCTTACGACGCATACTTCCCCAAAAGCACCTCTACCAATGACTTTAACAATTTCAAAGTCTTCTCGTGTCAATTGCAAATTCTTTATGCATGAAGCTATTGGTTTCACTATAAGAAGCCGACAATATAATTAACATTTGATAGTTAAATATATTTAATGCTAATAATTAAAATAAATTATATAGTTTACTTAATATCTAAAAACTTACCAAACTCAATAAAATCAGAAACAGTTTTTTCACGACGTAACGAAGAATTGCAGCATTCGTCGTATAACACAAGTAAAACATCGATAAGTGTCTCGATCGAGATAGTACGACCCACTCGTCCACCTTGGGTAGGACCACCAATAAATAGGTTTTCAAGCTGACGTAATTTTCCTCCTATGCCTACAATATATTAAAAATAATCACAATTTTTCTTCTTTATATATTTATAATATTAAATATATAATTATAATTTTCAATGACATAATAATTATTACCAATGTTTGGAAATCCTTTTGGCATAATATCAGGAGGGGGATGACCATAAAGATATTGCGATGAATCTGACATGTCTCTTTATTGATAAAGTTGTTTCTTACCACAATTTATAGTGGATATTTTCATTGTCATTATTAACATTGGTTACCTCCTTATACCACATTGTTATGTTATCTATGATAAATTTCTCTGCAATAAACAATTTATTATATATATATGT
>JBCAUJ010000046.1:1888843-1899198 GCA_038406275.1 Cataglyphis albicans
TATAAAAGTAGAGAGCAATCTTTTTCTCACTAACTGAGGTATAGAGAGAAAAGGAGCGTCGCTGAGACGTAACAGGTTGATTGCTTACAGTCTTACGATTACGACTAAAATTTTTTCACGTGCAATGGCCTTAACAGTTATAATGCATAAATAACTAGACGAATCGCGTCTAGCTATTATTATTGGACTCGGAAGAGACTATCTTCAAGTTTGCATGTCACTACTACATATTATACTGGTTGAACTAAAAGAAGAACAAACCTTCGATCATAAATTATTCTTTAATCTCAGAAAAGATTTTATCTATATGTTTTATATATCTATGGATGAAGTAAACCACCGGGATCTGCTGCCAGACATATCGGAGCAGATGAAAACAAGCGATGCTCAAGAGTGAAGGTTCGCATTTCTTGGTTGATTGCTATTTTTCGAGAGAGGAACGCAAGAAGGAAGCGAACGAGAAATCGATTCGCCATCGTTGTCGTCGTCCTGTTGTTACTTCCAGGAGATTTTGAGTGAATCCTATAACGTGATTCTTCTCCATTCTTTATTTCCTACACTCGCCAGGGCGTCCAATCAAATTGGGAACGATGTAAGTATTCTCCTCCGGCAGATCCGTTCCCCGATCGCCACATTGGGGATGTTGGCGCGATCATCCGCAACTGCCATCATCGTCGACGGCGATCACGAGCGGCCCGGTTCCGTAATAGACATAGTAGCGAAGGGAGTGCCCTTTCGAATCCTTAAGAGATGTCTTACAGCGATGGTGCACGTCCGATACGAAAATTTGGCACGAAATCGCCGAAGAAGCTGTGCGTGACCACCAAGAGCGAGAACGGCGAGAAAACCACGACGTCGGTGAATTGCAGCGGTCATCATCACAATCACTATCATCACAGTCATCATCGCTTCCTAGATCCCGGCCCGCAGCCATCGGTGCACAAGCGTAATCTCTACGTTGTCTCCTTCCCGCTGATACTGCTGTTTAATGTGCTACGGACTCTGCTATACCAACTGTTTATGGTGTTCAAGTATCTGTATACCTCTACATCCCAGCTGATTCAACGTAGACAAGCGTCCAAACAGGTCTGCCAGTTAGAGATTGTTGTTGGGCAAAAGCCAACGGATGGTCGTTTGACCAGTGGTCAAGTAGAGGGAGAGATCATGTCGCAAGTGCCTAGACGTCCAATCGGGCCAGGTCCCGGAGATCCATTGCTTGCCAAACAAAAACATCATCATCGCAGAGCATTCGAGTTTATCAGCAAGGCACTCAAGATTGATGAGGATAATGAAGGTACACTGTTTATTAATGCAATTTTAAAAAGACAACAATTAGAATATAGCTACAATGTGCAGATTTAAAATAATATTTATATTCTATAAAATTATTTGTAGCCTAAATTAATTTGCAATTTAATTGTCTCCATATCTGATTAACATTAACTTCTTGCAACAGGGCAGAAGGAAATGGCGATCGAGTTATACAAGAAGGGAATTGGAGAACTTGAAAAGGGAATAGCTGTAGAATGTACTGGAGGGCATGGCGAAGTATGGGAGCACGCGCAAAGACTTCATGACAAAATGTGTACAAACTTGGCAATGGCGAAAGACAGGCTTGATTTCCTCGGTTAGTATGATTGTCATTGTATTTGCTTTGCGCATCGACATCTCTTAAGCTATTCCACGCTTATTTACCTATGGTATAAACATGTATTACTCGTGAATATAATAAATTTGTCGGTATCGATAATTAGCATTATTACGTATTCGTGCCAGTTCTATTTGCAAAACAAAGTATCCACAGGTAAATTTTAACAATGATGAGAGAAAGAATATCGATGATTGGCATGCTCGTGTGCAATTTATTTTTCTTTCTTTCACATATACGAACGTATGTGTACATGCATGTTCCGCGTTTAATAATTTTCTCTACAGTTCATATTGTGCACAAATTAATTTTTAGTTTGCATTTTTCTGCGATCGCAAAATAACAACCAAATTTATTTATGTAAATTAACAATTCAATATTATATGGGAGCATTTTGATAATAATTGAGATAATCACACATTTAAAATCTGATATTAACGACAGTAATATTTAATACATCGGTACTCTTTCGCTACAATTGTGAAAGAGATCAGCCTGATTTTCTCTTTAGCCTACTGCAGCATGGCAGAGAATGTTTTTTTCCTTTTTTGTAGCGAGTGTGTGTGAGCTGAGAAAGCTGGGTATCAACAATCAATATCGCGCTCCTGGAAATAAAACGGATGGCAAACATTTGGGAAAGCATCTGAGGGCTCGCCGCAATATACACACTTTTCAAACCGCTCAAACTTCATTTAACGCTAATCATAATAAGAACACGAACAATATAAACGCGACAGTTAATAGTGGGCAGACCATATGTACCCAAATTCCCAAGCTAAAACCACGTTCGCCAAAAAACTGTCATACTACTGAAGGTATTATTCGTCTGAGATTTTGCGCTTAAACATAAAAGACTCGAATGCATGTAAATAATATAGTGCTCTTCTTTCTCTTGATTCATATTATCCATTTTGAAGAAATGCTTTTATCTTAGCCCTGCATGTTAAATGTTTCACATATAAAATTAGATATATAAATGTAAGCTTGTAAGTTATTACTCATGCATCAATGTGTTATGTATATTTTTCATATTGCTTCTTTGTGTTGCTGTAGAAATTGCCAGATTTTTATATGTAAATTCTAAATTTCCTATTATGGTGCTTTGCAAATAGATCTAACATATTATTTATAGAATATAGACAAAATTTATTAAATATGTTAATATATACATATAAACACAATTGTGTTTGTAAAAATTATAATTCTTTACTGTATATTATTTAATATATTTAGAATGACAATGAGATATTTATATTTTTTGTTTATAATTTGTTTCTCTCAAGGTTTAAAGTTAAAAACTTTATATTAGTTCTATTACTTATAAAATAATTTGATCTTTAATACAATTAGTTAAAATTTATATATGTATGTACAAGAATATTTTATATTTAAGTTGAGACCAAAATATCCAAAAAGATATGCAAAATTTAAAAAATGTGTTAGACAAAAGTTGTTTAATTTTGAGAGGGATATTTTGTAGTGAGCACGGTTTTATTCCAGATGCAGGCATTTCCAAAAGTGTAAGTTTAACTGGACCTTGGTAATATAACCCAAGATCAAACTGTTAATACAACAAAATACATCATTTTATATTTTGCAAATTTTGTCTAAAACATTTTTCTATAAAATGCATATTTTTCGAAAAGTTCATTTGTTACAACATATTTTGGACACCTGGTATACATAATGTTTATTTTTTTTACATCAGAGTCAAAAAATGTATTTTGCTGATATAAGAGAACCTATTTTATGTTAATTCAAATAATTTCTTTAAATATTTTATTATAAAATGTAAATATTAGACTTAATTATAATAGAATTATCGAAATTAGCAAGAAACAGAGTAAATACATATTGTATTGGCATACTAAAAAAGATGAGATATTTCTAAAATCATAGATTTCTAAAAATTTTGCTAAAAAAGCTTATTTTTTATAAATAATATAGATTAGTTTTGCGCATATGCAGGGTGAGGTAATCTAAAATAGACCGAATAACTTGGTTGCTTTTGGCAATAGAAAAAAATGTATTGGATTAATTTTGCTTGATTTTAAAAGAGATATAACTTAATGTCAATAATTTTTTGTAGATGCAAAATTGATCGGATGCCTTTCTTTTCTATTGCTAAAAGCAACCAAATTATTTAGGTGATCTATTTTAGATGCCTTGTGCTGCATTCATATTCCTATATATATTTATAGAGATTTTTCTATATTATCAAAATTATACATTACTACTTTTGAGTTTTATTTGCAAATGCAGATATTATTTCAGCATCCGGCAGGAAATTGTCAGTTCCTGGCAAACGAATAACGGGAACATCTCTAAGCAAGAGTCAGACATTGCCAAGAAGCATGGGTAGATCGACGCCTATTCAATCTTGCCATAGGACCATGCCAATCAAACCATCATCCACACCGCCTTCTGTAAAAAGACAACTGTCCGTACCAGGCAATGGTTCACCTATACGACGCCCAGGGACACCCACTACCTCGAACAGTAACAGAAGTACTCCAACTAGGAAAGTACCTATCTTGAAAGGCGTGGATCCAAAACTTACGCAAGTGATTCTCGATGAAATTTTAGAAGGAGGAGCGCCAGTACAATGGGAAGACATTGCTGGCCAAGAGGTACATTTCTCTTCTTCTCTTTCCCTTTTTTAAATTATCTTTCTTGTTTGTATCGATTAAATTGATAGAAATCTTGTCTTTGACTTCCTCGATTTTGTCTTCATTTCTATTAGTTATTTTGTAATATATTGGTGACTTTTAGACTGCAAAACAAGCTTTACAAGAGATGGTAATTCTACCGTCACTACGACCTGAACTATTCACCGGTTTGCGAACACCTGCTAGAGGACTGTTGTTATTTGGACCACCGGGGAACGGAAAAACGTTACTGGCGCGTGCTGTCGCAACTCAATGCAACGCAACGTTTTTTTCAATTTCGGCCGCTAGTCTAATGTCCAAATACGTCGGAGAGGGTGAGAAATTAGTAAGAGCTTTATTCGCGATTGCACGGGAATTACAGCCATCCGTTATTTTTATCGACGAAGTGGATTCGTTGTTAAGCGAGCGAAAAGATAATGAACACGAAGCTTCCAGGTATGCATTTTATTCTGTGTGTTTCTTTTAAACGCAGCTAACTATATCGAGAAAAAATTGAGGAATCGATTAATTTAATATTTTAGGAGATTAAAAACAGAATTCTTAGTCGAATTTGACGGTTTGCCTTGCAATCCCGAGGAGAGAGTACTCGTTATGGCTGCTACAAATAGACCACAAGAATTGGATGAAGCTGCTTTAAGAAGATTCACGAAACGCGTATATGTTACATTGCCGGATTTGCAGACAAGAATTATATTGCTTCAGAGGCTCTTAGCTAAGCACAATGATCCATTAACACCTGAAGAATTAAACGAGATGGCAGTTCTGACAGAGGGATACTCGGGAAGTGATTTGACTGGTTTAGCTAAGGATGCAGCACTTGGGCCTATCAGAGGTAATATTAAATCAATTTTATTGGACTTCTATATTTGTGTTTCCAAGTTACATTATGCATCAAAATATGCATTTGATTATTTATTTTAGTTTCTTATCGATTCTAGAAATAATTTTATCAATTTAATGCATATGCACATTCTCCAATAATATGATATTTACTACATAAATTAATATTATGTTTTGAAACTTTATTGTATTTATTCCTGTTGTACATTTTAAAACCTGATAAAGATGTAAAAAGTTTTATCAAATTTCTATATCAGTTTTTAAAATTTGCTCTAAAAAAGAATCTATGAAATTTTGTCTTAATTTAGCATTAGATGTATTTTCATATTATTTTTAGAATTGAATCCAGATCAGGTGAAAGAATTGGACCTTAATTCTGTTCGTAATATCACAATGCAAGATTTTCGTGATTCTCTAAGAAGAATTCGTAGATCTGTTTCGCCGGCAAGTTTAACTGCTTATGAGAAATGGAACTTCGAATATGGAGATGTGAGTCTTTGATTTAAAGTGAGTTGTATGGGCTCTTGAACTAATCACGTTTTGAATTAGATATAATCTGCAAAACGGAATTACAAATGTTCCGCAAAATAACGAAAAAAAAATGTGTAATATCGAATGTCTCGATATAAAAACAATTTTTGCACTTTTATTCATTTTCAATGAATGATATATTGATGTTTATAAAGAGGACGGCAGCGAAGATAAAAAAGATATGTTCTTCAATTCCTAAGATAACATACTTTTGTCTTGACAACAAAGAAGTTACTAGATTTACTTATATTGTTATTGCATCCAGCGTTGTAAATGTAGTTATTCGAATCTTGCCTTATTTTTACGTTAGAATAATCTTTTGCGACAAATAAAACTTACATTTTTGACAGTGATTTAAAATGTATCTCGAAGATATATTCTATATTAATTTTACGAGATACAATACTCCATGTCCCATTTCTAGTTAATGTTCAAATGTTTCCAGTACGTACAAAGAAAAATCAAAAAATAAGGTTCGTAACTCGTATACTTTTTTAATAGTTAACTTTTGGTCCAGTACTTACGTCTCTTAAATAAATACATCCTTACACAACATAATCACCTTTTTCGACACAGTCGCGTTTTTCATTGAGGCACTTGTCTAGATCGTAGGAGATATCTAATCATCAAGCATCAAAATATCGTATTGATAAAAAGTTAAATCTTATTGATGCAGCTACTTCTGCATATGCTTAACATCATTCAATTGGAATCAGATTTTCACCTGTTTTCACACTGAAAAGGCACCTTCGAGCAATTCCAATCAGATGATGTCAAGCATGAAGTGCAAAAGTGGCTACATCAATAGAATCTAACTTTCTACTGATAGAGTTTTGATATGTGAATTCATTACCTAGACAAGTATTTCAATAGAGAAGAAGACTATATTAAAAAATAGTGTGAGCACGTTCATATTTGAGAGACTTTAGTCTTAAAAACTAAATACTTTATCAAGAATTAAATATTAAAAAATACGCGAGGGATCTTACTTTTTGATTTCCCTTAGTAGCTTTAATGTTAGCATTCCAAAATCAAAAATATGTATTTATTATTTATATTATTTATATATTTATTAGCTCCATGTGATTCTCTCAATTTCTTAATGATAACTAGTATTTGAAATTTTTGTATGATATTTATTTGTTATATGATAAATTAGATCTGTACTTTATAACTAAATTAATTGCTTTAGTTCAGCTATAAAAAATAGACTTATAACACTTAAAGAAAAAAAAATATCAGGATGTTATATATTATTATAGTTAACTTTAGAAACTTAAAAAAGAAAACAGATGTGATTAAGCACACAGTCTGCAATCGTGCAATATAATGAAAATTTACAAAATTGTACTTGATTATATATATTATTTATAAAGTTGACGCGCGAGCGCGAACCAATTTAACACCATGACATGACCCGATCCATTATCATGACAGTAGATTACATTTACAAATGAAACAGTGCACGTCCAATCAGATAATAAAAAAAAGTATTAATGACGTACAAATAACATTATATAGTCGTATGATTATTATGCGCGACATGATATAAGTGTAGACTTATACAAAAATATATAGGGTGTTTATTTAATAAGTTTCCATCTTGTTTATCTAAAACCGAGCTTTTGCAAAAAATGCCAAAAGAAGTTAATTTTGTTTTCAAGAGGCATAATTTCAATTGAGAACAACTACCCCGAAAAGGCACCGTTGAATTTATTGCATATTTATCATAAATCCCTTTTGAAAACAAATTTGATATCTTTTATTAGTATTCTTTGCAAGCCGATTACGAAGTAAATAGGATGGAAACTTCTCAAATAAACACATCCTCTATATATATATATATGTATGAATGCATATCTCTACAGTATGCGAAAAGGGGCGCGAAAGAAGTAAATATCGTCTAATATGCGTCGTTTTCGCACAAATCGCACTAATAGCTGTATATCCAAATGTTGTATTATATAATATTATTATGTTTGATACTGATTCACAAGATTTGTTTGATATTTCTTATATATCGATGTTTTGCGCAGCGATGTATACTTGCATGAGAAAAAGAAAAGATAAAAGCAGAACCCGAGATTCTGTTTTGATACAAAATTCTATAAGACAACGAACTAAGAATCTAATCTGTATATGAAAATTTTAAGTATTTGCTGTGAGGTTTATGTATAAGCGATGCGGACATTATTAACATATACAATGAAAGATATACATATGTTATATATATGTATATCATTATATATATGTATGTGTGTGCATATATGTGTTATGCGTGTGTATATACACACACACACACACACACACACACACACACGTATGGAACTACATTTTTTTATGACGTTTATCTACTTCAGGTGCTCAAAAGTAGGATAATAATAATATACTTATGGAATTAATATATTTAACTAATATATTTAATTAATATATGAGACTTTTGCGCGCATGAAATATATATGCTACAATTATGTGATATGACGCAAATTTACTCCCGAATCGAAGTATATGATACAAAATATGCCACCATATATAGTTTTAGAGTAAGATTTTAGCAAGATAGTGAAGATAGTGATTTCAGTCCTGATAAAGTTTCATTCATGTATAATGCTTCCTTTCTGCAATAGAAAAATGGAAAATGCTATTTAAAAGTTACTGATACGCAATTATTAAGTGACACACTGATTGCGCTTCGTGCACGAATAGAAAATATGATACTCATTAAGTAAATGATAAGATATATTTCATGTGTGTGTATGTGTGCGTGTTGTGTGATAAATGATTGGAACATATGCAATTTGAAATATTAATATGAACATAATTCCATGCTTTCTCTTTGCGATATTCCGACATTTCTAAATCCATGTTTATTCAGATAAAAATCACATGTGCATTTGAAAGCTGTAATATTATTATGACAATGTACTTGATATCTTGTATGTACAGCTTCTATTATTTATATAAGCTATGCTTTAAAATGCATTCGGGTACACAAGAATGCAATATATACAAATATTCGAGAAGGAAAGAGATCTTTCCAAACCCACATGTGATTTGATAACTTTCTAAGATGATGGGCATATAATGCCGTGATAAGTATTTCATTTGTTTTGTTATGCAACTGGTTAACAAACTGAGCTTCGGCATCGTCGAGATGTTGACTCTCTCGAATTTTATTTTCGAGTTACATTTGTGATATTAGTTTCCTTAAATAACAATCTTTGCACTGCCTATATATATGTCAAATTATATATGCTTTTATAATACATACATTGCAAAATGTAAATTTTGTATCAATTATGTTAGATGGGAATTTATGATAATTTTGCACACAAAAATATTATCTTGCAAAATGGATCATTTAAAAATTTTGCTCTTCCATTGTGAAATATTCTGAGGCTTCAAGTTGTTTTGCTACTTTTATAATATGTTAATAATAAATTAAATAAAATAATAGAATCAGATGTTTTTTTTATGTTAATGATGAACACTGATGCTATTTGATCTTAACAATAAACACATTAATTGCAAGTTGAAAAAAATATTGGCGCGTTTTTTTGCACATACAAGAGATTTCTTCTTTTAAACATTATCATCTATAGTTATTAATTATCTTCAACTATTGTACCAGTGATATTGATGATTTTTAAAAAACCATGATAAATATTATTGAATATTATTATGTCCTCTTTTATAACTTTACAATAGTTTTTGTTCATAATACTTAAAATACTCATAATAGAAATAATCAGTTATGATAAGCACATATGTATATTCATTTTTGAACTTTGATTAAAAATTATAAATAGAAGTATATGATCCCTATGAGTGCAGATGAGTACATGTGCACATACGCGTGTATGTATATATAGTAATTTTAAAATATTTTCAGTAAGTTATGTTTTTTGTGATGAATTACATGCTACATTGTCGATACAAATCTTTAGCAAATATTTCCTGATAATACATACGATATCCTTCGAATTTAGTATTATATATATTTAACACAATATAATTATATTCATTTAGTAGATATTTGTACACTTTCCAGGATAACTTGATTATAAATCCCCTAATGTAATACTGCATAGCGTAGCGCATGTACAGAATTATGAAACGTCAATATTTTATCAATATGTACGCTTTTTAAACAGGAATGCATTTACAGAGTGTAATAAATATGTGTATATATAGTACAAATATTAATTTCTGTTTCTCTTACATTTCTGATTCAGAACAAGCTAATCTTTAAAAAAACATAGTTGATTGAGTTTTTATTTCATTAATCTGTGTGTATGATATTAAGAGAGATATTGTTAAGAGATATTAAGAGATCTTTCTTTTATGAAAACATACATATTTAATTTTAGAAAATGTTATATTTTCAATGTTTCTGCTTTTATCAATATAGAAAGAAATTATAATCTTTATTAATATTATACTTAACATTATATAATAAGAATCATAAATCTCTGACTAATAAAAGATATGAATATGTAATATTTCTTGCATGGATATTGTTTATAAGTTATATCTCAAAAATATTTTTCTAGAGAATGTTATGGTAAGAGCAAGATACAATATATATAGACTGTGTATATGTATATATATATATATATATATATATATATATATATATATATATATATATACACATCTATATATAT